>CM069914.1:27248681-27446902 GCA_036172215.1 Camellia granthamiana
TAATGCAATTCACGAACACACAAAACAAATAACATTAATAAATCAGTGTTTACTCTCTGTTCTTGTTTTTTTGTTTGTTTTTTTTTTTTCCCTTTCAGCTATGATGCATCTTGTCCCAATGCTTATTGATGTATTCTCTGCTTTCTTGATTTATTATCAATAAAATCTTCTCTTTTGTTGATAAAAAAAAAAAAAAATAATGAATCATTAAAGTGCAATATAACATTATGACCAAAAGGAAATATCTCGATTGGGTTGCCACATGGACATATTCCAACTAAGTAGGAAAAGACATTTTTTAATTTTTTTCTCTTATTATTAAGCAGGGATTCCATCTAGTTGTCCAAAACAGAGCGAGCAACAACATCAAAAGGGAAAATCAACAGTGGCGGAGGGAGGTAAAGCCCATGGGGTCACGTGCTCGCTACATTTTGGGATTTTTTTTCTTGTTAATTTTTTTTTTTCAAACATAAAGAAAATATTTTAAGTAAAAAAAAATTACAAAAATATTATTAAATTGAAATGTCAATGACATTTTAAAAATTATGAGAATAATAATAATTGTTTTAATTGAAAATGAACAGACTATTATAAACCATATTATCTATGAAAATTTTTAAATGTAACGGTGATATCATTATTATTGACATACAAATATAAGTAATCTTACTATAAAGATATAGAATTTATTAGATTGCTAGTTACATTTGACATGTGAAGTTCACTCTCTATGCGTTTATGTACTGTTAGTTGGTAATATCACATATTAATGATGACGTGGTATTACCATTATATTGAATTTTTAATCAAATTTTGTATAAATTTTTTTTTTTATCATTATATAATTTATTTTAAGATTTATATCCATATTTTTTTTTGTATTGTCCAGGATACACTATTTACAAATAACATTATTTTTCTGATATTTTTTGAAATCAATTATAAAAACTTACGTAAAATATTTTTATAAATTTTTTTCGATATTGTAATTAAGAAGTACTCTCTAATTTAATTTTATGAGTTCACCACTGAAAACCAATGTCAGGTCCGCACTTTTTATTGGTAACAAAATTACTTTATCATACATACATGTGTCTTATTCCTCTCTTTGTTTTTTCGTTTTTTTATTGGTAACAAAATTACTTTATCATACGTAGTCCTTGCTTGGCTTGCTGGAATTCGGAATGCAAAACAAAAGCACATATCTGCATGTGATCTGGCAAACAAATTGGTAAACAATAAAATGGACTGGATTGACTACACAAATTATAAACTTAAAGATTGTGCGCCCTGTTATTGGCTCTCATTGACAAAGACACAAACAGAGACCGAGACGGAGACAGAGGTACAAACACAGGCACGCAGAAAGATATTGAACAGAATGAAAAACCCGCTTATTGAAGCAACAAAGGACGGCATCTATGAGTTGGTAAACCAAATCCTTGAGGAATTCCCTCACGCTGCATATAGCTATGATGAGAATGGAAAGAACATACTCCACATAGCAGTGGAGCAGAAAGATAGAATTCTATATAACTACTTCACGCAGAAGATTATTTCTAAAAAAGATATGCAGGAAGATATTGATAATGAAGGCAACACTATATTGCATCTTGCAGCCAGCCTCGGAACTACTCCTAGAGTTCTTCTTGGAAGTTTAAACCAGATGACATGGGACATATGTTGGTTTACGGTATTAATTCCCCATTTCTCCTACTAATTTTTCATGCATTAGCCTGCTGTGGGGTTATATTTCTGAGTATCGACACGTGGCAAGGTGACGCCGACATGTCAGCCGAGGTGCCACGTGTCATAATAAAGTTTTGCCAAGGTACTCTAGTAATTGCCGAGGTGAGTTCCGAAGACATCTTAATTCGGGATAAAAAGCCTCCAACCTCGGCTTAACGTGCAAAGGCCGAGCTATCCGCAGAAGAATAAAGCCGAGGTTATTGTTATATCGACCATACTTACCTATATAAAATATTATCTTGATCAGGTGGATATACAGCTATGAGAAGAAAGCCTTGAGGCCATGCGAGTTGGCCATGAGGCCACGAGCAGCCATGCGAAGTAATAAAGAGCTTTTACCTGGAAAGCTGCCAAAAGTGCAACAGTGGGCTGGCAAGCCAGCTCAAAAGCTGGTAACCTCCCCATCTCTATTCTGGTGTATATATAGAGATGGAGGATAACAAACAGAGGAGGATGGAGGGAGGGACTTTTTGACAGACATTGAGAGACAACAAGCTAATTGTAACATTTACAATTACAAACTTAGAGAACAAAGAGAGAGAGAATTACTGAGAGTGAATTGTAATTCTTACTGTTCGTTTGATATAGTGAATTACCTCGGCCTCCCGTGGACGTAGGCATTTTTGCCGAACCACGTTAAACTCTTTGTGTTGTTATTTGTGCCATCTATTCTGCTTGTGTTCTACAGCT
Organism: Camellia granthamiana; assembly: GCA_036172215.1. NCBI lineage: Eukaryota > Viridiplantae > Streptophyta > Magnoliopsida > Ericales > Theaceae > Camellia > Camellia granthamiana. The sequence goes on from CM069914.1 coordinate 27,251,121, forward strand.
GAATCACTAAGATAGGCAGTGTGATCAGAAAATCACTCACACAATTTGGCGCCGTCTGTGGGAAAGTACGACGAATAGATGGCCAGTAACGCACAAAACGAAGAGGTTGGAGGTGACACTCCCCGCTGGGAATGGCAGGCCTATTAACCTTGACGTCGACGGAGACAATCACAATGACAAAAAACCGTGGCCAGGGGCACGGGGGAAAGAACGTCATACAGGAGGACGACACTTCAAAGAAGACGGACCAGAGCAGCTACTACAAGGAGGATAACCTCCAGATATGGAGAGATAGGTGCATACGAAGGGATGAGGAACTCAAGGATCTGGCAAATAAGTTGGCAGACCTGCAGTCGGTCGTCAACTTCATGATGCAAAGCAAGGTCATGTAGCCACCATACCCACTGCAGGATACGCCAATCCCAGCAGTTAAAGCTCAGAATGAAGGAAGGACAACAACTCCTGAAGCACCACAGCGCTCCAGGAACAAGAAGCATTCTCACCCGTCCTCCGGGGAGGTCGGAAAGTCCCAGAGGACGTATAATACAAAGGATCAGGAACCAAGAGAACATCGGCATGTACAAAAGCAGGCTCTCTGCTTCGACACAACCTATGGAGCAAGATCAAAACGGGCGTATCATGAGGCCGAGAGTAGTGTGCCAAAAGGACTCAAATCGAAAGATAGCCGAGCTCCGGGGAGGAGCAAAGAAGACTTGAGGAACTACCTCAAGAGGAGGGAACAGAACGCTGAAGCCGAGGTAAGCTCGTTCATCAAGCCGAGGACACCATTCTCGGTGGAACTGGACAAATTTGAAGCACCAAAAAGATTCAGCATGCCGAGGTGTAACGCCCTCAAAAAAAAAACCCATAACACATAATATTAACATGCGGAATTATAAAAGAAAACATAGTATTATTTCAATCATCAGAGTATTATAAAAATAAAACATCAAAAATAAATGCCCTACGGGCTTACATCTTGCCAAGCCAACACTTGGACACAATTCCATGAGTTCTAACTCAAAACACATAAAGCCCTAGGCTTGAATGTTTACATAGTTCAAATAAAACAAATAAAACATATAAGGCAAGTCTTCAAGTCCAAATCCTCCCAAGCTAAGTCTTTGGAGGTTGTGAACCGCCTGAACCTGAAAATGAAGTTCCCATATAGGGTGAGCCACAGCCCAGTAGAGAAATACTAAACCAAGCATAAGAATTAACTAAAGCAGTAGCACCCGATATATGGTTAACACAAGATAATCAATTTAAAGTTTCTATGACACGAATGTCTACATTGTCTATAACACATGGTCTATGACACAATATACTTTCCGTTTATACAGACATGGCTCAGAACCTGGCCAAATAACTCAACAAGTATAACAAATCAGGTTAAACCTTTCTTACTACAAAATAAACACACATGCTGGTGTTATACAATCTCAATCAAATTCACTTCCATACTTCCCAACTGATACACATTTTGGTGATGTATCATATCAATAGCAAATAGAAATACTTCTATTATCGACAAGCACACACATAAGTGATGCTACTGGAGTCCATCCCCTATCTCCTCCCAACAAATCCGGTTTAGAGGTCCATCCCCTATCTTCCCCTAAACCGTGGAGTTCATCCCCTATCTCCTCCAAAACAAAATGCATATGCAACATAATCAATACTCGACATACACATCACATAATCAATACACGAATATTCTGTATTAATTCAACAGTCAAATAAATGACCCAATTTCAGTTATCCCTAAGCCGCATGCAAGGTCTACAACAATCAATGGCTATCCTCCACCGATAGCCCAAAACCATTATTTCTAAACAAGAAATAAATATAACAACACAATGAAATTTCATCATTCTCATAGGTAAGCATTTAAACTACCCAGTTACATAGTTAAATCACTAAGTTTCCCCAATCTCATGAATTAACCTAATATCACAATATTCCTTAAAATTAATTATATAAATTAATCTATGACAAACCCTAAGGTTTCTCCCAAAATTACCTAACTACCCCCACATACCAAAATACCACTACTTAGGATTAAAACGTATAAATGGAGTAGGAAATCCCTACCTCAAAGAAAGAACCCAAAAAGATGATGATGAAGAAGATGCTCGAAACTCCAAAGTGCTCCAAACCGACAACTGCTCAGATTAAATGGAAGCCCTCACTCTCCTCTATCTTATTTGTAAAAGAACTAGGGTAGAAACACACCCTAACTAGATCAAACCTAGGAGAAAAGGTGTTTAGAGAAGAAGAAAAGTCGGACTTTAGGGTTTGAGATCAAAAGAATGAAAAACTGCCCTAAAAATCCCGCTGTTACGTTTAAATACTGGACAGGCTCGCTCGAGCGAAGACTTGGTCGCTCGAGCGACCAGACACAAGAAACTGACCTCGATCGAGCGAAGAGAAGCTCGCTCGAGCCAAAGACAGACCAGCTCGCTCGAGCGAAGAAAAGCTCGCTCGAGCCAACAAACACTGCGTTCAGGTCTAGGTACTGGACGCAATCCTCGCTCGAGCCAAGAAATGCTCGCTCGAGCGACGAACCAAAAAGGAAGACCTCGCTCGAGCGAAGATAAGCTCGCTCGAGCGACCAAGCCAAAAACTGAACATCAACACTTGGTTTCTAAACCCAACCAACCTGCAATCAACCTGCCCAAAATATCCTATAACCCAAGAATAAGGAATCCAAGGACAATAACAACAAATATAACAGCGGAATCCACGGACCGTAAGTCCGGATACAATAATCAAATGGGAAAAGACCGGGGTCGCTATACGAGGTTTCAAATCTATGACGGTAAGTCAGATCCTAACTTCCATGTTGGATTGTTTTTAAATTCAATGGCGTTATACAGTGGAAATGAGCCTTTGCTCTGCAAAGTATTCCCTGCGTCCTTTGGAGAAATTGCATCAGATTGGTTCCACAAGTTACCAAAAGGAAGTGTGAAGACTTGGGAAGGCCTGGCCGAGATGTTTGTGGCCAGGTTCGTGACAAACAAGCTACAGCCATTGAGGGTGGACGCATTAATGGCTTTGAAAATCAGTAAAGACGAAGGCCTTAGGGCCTATGCAAAAAGATATTACGAGGTGTTCAACCGAATACCTGAATGCAACTAGGAGGTAGCAGTCGTGTCTTTCAAGAACGGCCTGAAAGAAGATTGTTCATTACGGAAATCCTTGGCAAAGACATTGCCAAAGAACATGGAGGAACTCATGGCAAGGATCGAAAAGTATGCCAGAGCCGAGGAGGATACATCGGCACCAAAGTAGGTCAAACAGGAGCAAGGGAACGCCTCGCCGAAGCAAAGCCGAAGTAACAACGGATTCAGTAAGGCAGAGGTAGAGCTGAGGGCTAAACAAGCAGTAACAACTGTGTTCCAAATTCCAATTCAAAAGGTCCTAGGAAAAATTCGGAGCCAGCCCTATTTCAGAACACCAGCAAGGCAGCCCGGGGAGTTTATGGGAAGAAATGCGGACAGACATTGTTCGTATCACAATGAAAACGGACATACAACACAAGGTTGCAGAGCCTTGAAAGCACACTTGGAAGATCTGGTGAGGCAAGGCCACCTGAGAGACCTTATCGATGAAACCAGAACGAGGGAAGAACAGGCAGGACTGCCTCAGGCTGAAGCAGCCCCACCACCGCCGCAACCCCGGGCAGAAAGACCTCGGGTAGTAAATGTAATTCACTCCAAGGTGAATGAAAACGACATTCGGGGGGAAACCCAAAGAGTCAAACACTTGCAGTACGTGAACCAGGTCCGATTGAAAAGACCTCGGCCGGAAGATTGCCAAGGTCCGATGATGACTTTCACCGAGGTCGACCTAGAGATGGTACAGCACCCGCATAATGATGCCTTGGTAGTATCCCTCCAGGTTGGGGAATGCCAAGTAAAACGCATCCTCATAGATCCAGGCAGCTCTTGTGACATCATGTACGTTAGATGTTACAAGGAGCTAGGCCTTCACCCCGACGACCTGGAGCAATCAAACGGCCCGATGGTCGGCTTCAATGGAACGCCGACGTGGCCACTGGGTGCCACAAACTTGGAAGTGCAAGCAGGCACTAAGAAAATAAGGACAGAATTCATTGTGATTGATACGCCATCACCATACAACATCATCATGGGCAGGCCGTGGTTGCATGCAATGGGGGCAGTTCCCTCAACATTGCACCAACTACTGCGCTTCCCAACAGAGCATGGGATTGAAGAAGTCAGAGGAGATCAACTGCAGGCAAAGAATTGCTCCATGGCAGCAATGAAGACTACCTGCAATGTTCGAGAACCAGCCAAGGCAGAAATTGAAGACGAGGACATGGAAGTCCTGGACGATGTCGGCAAGGAGCCGGCTGAGAAGAGTGAGGAAACACTAAAGAAAATCCTCGTCCAGGAGGGCGATGAGGAGCGCTTTTTTCTTCTCGGCTCAGGCTTAGCCGAAGAAGAGGAAAGAGAACTGGAAGCCTTTTTAAGAACAAACATAGAGGTGTTTGCCTGGACACCTTATGAAATGCCTGGCATTGACCCCGAGGTCACATGCCACAGGCTGAACGTCGACAGGTCGGCTAAACCTGTGATACAGCGAGCTAGGAGACCGACGTTGATACACGTCGACGCAGTGGAGGAAGAAGTTGACAGACTTCTAGAAGCCAGGGCCATCAGAGAAGTCAATTATCCAACATGGCTATCAAACACTGTGGTGGTAAAGAAGAAAAATGGTAAATGGAGGGTTTGCGTGGATTTTACAAGCCTAAATAAAGCCTGTCCCAAAGACAGCTTCCCGCTGCCAAAAATTGACCAGCTGGTGGATGCTACATCTGGACATGGTAGGATGAGCTTCCTGGACGCATACAGGGGCTATCACCAGATAGCCATGTACCCTCCAGACGAGGAGAAGACAGCATTCATCACCCCAAAAGGCCTGTACTGTTACAGGGTGATGCCTTTTGGACTAAAGAACGCAGGAGCAACCTACCAAAGGTTGGTAACCAAAATGTTCAAGCACTAGATAGGCCAAACAGTGGAAGTCTACATCGACGACATGGTCGTAAAGACCAAGGAGCCAGAAAATCATCTTGCCGACCTAGCAGAGGTATTTAACATACTTAAAACATATCGGCTCCGACTCAACGCATCAAAGTGCGCGTTTGGGGTTGGATCTGGAAAGTTTCTAGGGTACCTGGTAACAAGAAGGGGAATAGAGGCCAGCCCAGATCAGATCAAGGCCATCCTAGATCTACAAAGCCCAACCTCGGCAAAACAGGTTCAAATGCTCACTGGCAGGGCCGCAGCCCTAAACAGATTCATAAGCCGAAGTTCAGACAAGTGTAAACCTTTCTTCAACTTGGTAAAAAAGGCTGCAGACTTCCTGTGGACCGAAGAATGTGAGGCCGCTTTGGCCGATCTAAAAAAGTACCTGATCACGGCTCCAGTCCTCTCGACACCTGAGCCCGGGGAAGAGTTATTCTTGTACTTAGCCGTGTCAGAGCACGCGGTGAGCGCAGTACTGATCCGAGAAGAGCAGGGAGAGCAGAAGGCTGTCTATTATGTAAGTAAAACCTTAGCCAGCGCTGAAACGAGGTACTTACCACTGGAGAAGTTAATGTTGGCCTTAGTCATGGCCTCAAAGAAGTTGAACCACTACTTCCAAGCACACAAGATTGTGGTATTAACAGAGCACCCATTGAAATCCCTGTTACAACAAGAAGACTTAACAGGACGAATTGCAAGGTGGGCAGTGGCCTTGGGCCAGTATGACCTAGAGTTCAGGCCGAGAACAGCAATTAAGGGCCAGGTTTTGGCCAACTTTGTGGCAGAATTCATGCCGGAGTCCATCGAACGTCGGCCTCCTTTGAGCCGAGATGAACCAGGTCCTAGCAAGTAAGAAGAATCCCAGCCGACAGCAAAAGAGCAAAAGAAGGAAAAGCTCAGACCTTGCAGCATCTACATCGGCGATTCGTTCAAACTCTTTGTCGATGGAAGTTCAAACCGACGAGGAGCGGGGGCAGGAGTACTGCTGATATCCCCAGATGGAGAGATAATAGAACAATCCATCCGTTTGGGGTTCAAGGCCTCAAACAATGAAGCTGAATATGAAGCATTAATTGCAGGACTAAAACTGGCAGCAGCAGCAGAAGCAGATGAGGTAATAGTTTTTTTTGTGATTCACAGTTAATTGTTAACCAATCAACAGGAGAATTTGCAGCCAGAGACGAGAGGATGTCAGCATATGCAAAAGAGGTAATCAGATTAGCCGAGTTATTCCAGAACTGCCGACTTTTTCAAGTTAGTCGAGATGATAACAGCCACGCCGACGCGTTGGCCAACCTGGCGAGTTCAATGCAGACTGGAAAGACACGAACAATTATGATCGACTACATGACGGGCCCGAGCATAGAACCACGGAACGCAAAGCAAGAAGCAATGTGTGTGGACATGGGGCCGAGCTGGATGGATGCAATTGTTGCATTCCTTAAAGAAGGAAAACTGCCAGAAGATCGCAAGGAGGCACACAAAGTCAGATTGAAGTCGGCAAGATTCAGCCTGACTGCGGACGGACATCTCTACCGAAGGTCCTTCACAGGACCCCTTTTAAGGTGCGTACACCCTTTGCAAGTTGAAGATTTTTTATATGAAATTCATGAAGGGATTTGTGGAAGCCACACTAGGGGCAGATCGTTAGCCCATAGGGCCATTACCCAGGGGTATTGGTGGCCATACATGCAAAAGGATGCAGAAGCATATGTGAAGAAGTGCGAACCCTGCCAACGGTTTGCACCTTTGATTCATCAGCCAGCTGCCGACCTAAATCCAGTATCCAGCCCTTGGCCGTTTGCCCAATGGGGCATGGATCTGGTTGGACAGCTTCCCCAAGCAACTGGGCAGAGAAAATACTTGCTGGTAGCAACGGATTACTTCACAAAGTGGATAGAAGCAGAACCTCTTGCTAAAATCCGAGATATGGACGTCAAGAATTTCATATGGAAGAACATCATCACCAGATTTGGCATTCCCAGAGCCATTGTTGCCGACAACGGAGCGCAGTTCGACAGCAAGCTCATCAAGAACTTCTGTGCGAAATTCAAGATCAAGAATTACTATTCAACACCAAGTTTCCCCCAAAGTAATGGACAAGCAGAAGCATCCAACAAAGTAATCTTAGATGGAATAAAGAAGAGGTTGCAGGCAGCAAAAGGGAAGTGGGTAGATGAATTGCCCAACGTGCTTTGGGCATATCGGACTACGCCGAGAAGATCAACAGGGGAATCTCCCTTTGCCATGGCCTATGGCACAGAAGCAGTCATTCCACTGGAGGTCGGCATCCCAGGGATCCGAACCCAGGGAGTTGAAAATGGGACTAATGATGTACTCTTAGCCCGAGATATGGATCTTTTGGAAGAACGAAGAGAGAAGGCTGCAATTCAGCTTGCAGTATACCAGCAACAACTTGCCAGAGCATACAACAAGAAGGTCAACCCAAGAGATTTTCAAGTCGGTGACCTAGTCTTGAGAAAAGTGGTTGGCAACAAGAAAGATCCCAGAGAGGGCAAGCTTGACCCAAACTGGGAAGGGCCTTACAGAATTACCTCGGTGCTAGGAAATGAAGCTTATCGGCTTGAGGACAACGAGGGCAAAGCATTGCCAAGACCCTGGAACACTTGCAATTTGAAATTTTTCTATCATTGAGATGATCATTATTCTTGGCCGATGTCATCAGATGCTGGAAGACATGAACAATGAGAACCCAAGTGGAACTCAGGTTCACATTGGGGGCAGAGGAGCAGAGAAGATACAAAGCCTACCGCTTGTTGAAATTTGTAGCAATTTACAAGTTGGTCTGGCCGAATACAAAGCCTATCGCTTGTTGAAATTTGTAGCAATTTACAAGTTGGTCTGGCCGAATACAAAGCCTACCGCTTGTTGAAATTTGTTACAATTTACAAGTTGGTCTGGCCGAATACAAAGCCTATCGCTTGTTGAAATTTGTAGCAATTTACAAGTTGGTCTGGCCGAATACAAAGCCTACCGCTTGTTGAAATTTGTAGCAATTTACAGGTTGGTCTGGCCGAATACAAAGTCTACCACTTGTTGAAATTTGTAGCAATTTACAAGTTGGTCTGACCGAATACAAAGCTTAGCTTCGCTTGTTGAAATTTGTAGCAATTTACAAGTTGAAGTTAAGCCGAGGTTACTACTCTCCTGGCTTGTTGAAATTTGTAGCAATTTACAAGTCGGGGTGAAGCTGATGCTACTACTGACCGACATATAGCAATCCACATGGTGGTCAAGCCAAAGAAGGAAGATGTTCAAACACTTGTTGAAATTTGTAGCAATTTACAAGTTGAAGTAAAGCCGACATCAATTTACAGGTTCAAATAAAAGCTGAGATTATTGTTTAAATCCTTGTTGAAATTTGCAGCAATTTACAAGTAGATCATTGTCTAACACCTGTTATAACTTGAGTAAAGTTTATTGTTTATACTAACGCTTGTTGAAATTTGTAGCAATTTACAAGTTGGACAGACCGATTAAAAAGCTTAGCTTCGCTTGAAATTTGTAGCAATTTACAAGCTGAAGTTAAGCCGAGATGGTTCCTTGGCTTCACTTGTTGAAATTTGTAGCAATTTACAAGTTGGAGTCAAGCCGAGATATTTGTTTCTCTTCGCTTGTTGAAATTTGTAGCAATTTACAAATCGAAGTGAAGCTGATGTTATCACCTACAGACTTATAGCAATCTGCTGGTTGGATAAACCAAGGAAGGTGTTTAAACACTTGTTGAAATTTGCCCCAATTTACAGGTTGAGGTAAAGGATAAGAATATTGTTTAACACTTGTTAAGACTTGAGTAAAGTTTACTGTTTATTTTAATCCTTGTTGAAATTTGTAGCAATTTACAAGAAGGGCAGACTAAGATTGTTGTTTGAACATTCGTTGAAATTTAAGAAAAGTTTGCAAAGATAACATTGAATAGTATATGTATTATACTTGTTGAAATTTATGAAAAGATTGCAGGACAGTACCTTGCCTAAGTAAAATTTGCAGGTGTTATGACCGAGGTATGTAACCCCGAGAAGATTGCACAAAGAAGGAAGAGTATGAAAATCATGCAAGATATTCTAAGTATAGAACCATTCAGAAGAATTTAAAGAATAAAGCATTCAGATAAAACAGTTGTATATAAAGGAGGCACAATGGCCTAGCAGAAGTAAATTGTTCTAAAGTAACAAAGAAAGGCACATCGGCATAAAGAAGAAGCTTACATTGTTCAGGGAATATCAACAAGAACAAAGAAAAGAAACAAAGTACAAAAAAGAAAAACAGAAGACATTCAAGTTTCTTCAGCTTCAGGAGCAGGTTAGGTTGGGACCTCGGAGGGCTCTTGAAGAACAACCTCAACATCTTTTTCTACCGCAACCTCAGCCTGTCTTTCCACCACGACCTCAGTTTCTTTATTTGCTGCAACCTCGGTTTCCTTATCCGCCGCGATCTCGACGTCTATCTCAGCAAGGGTTTCATCAACACTTCTCTCTGCCAAAAGAAGGTCAGAGGATAGAGTGCCGATGTCTGCCTTTTTGGGAGTAACTTCAAGATCTTCATCTCCAGTTAAGTCCAAGACTTGTTCACCCTCGGGAGGAGATTTGGCCTCATTAGCGTCTTTGGGCTTCCTTACCAAAGCCTCTTCTTCATCCTTATCTTCATCTTGAGATTCAGATTCAGATTCAGCTTCTTCAGCTTGGCTTGGAGGCGGAGGTGGAGGATATGGAAGTGGAATGGCTTCGGCCTTGCGCCAGGGGGAGTCGGCAGGAAGCTCAAGCTTCTTGGCCAGGGACACCCAACCAAGGCTAAAATCCCTTGTTGCATGCTTGCCTGACTTGAAGCTTGTAATCTTCCGCGACGTCGGCCATACCCTGACTATAGGCCTTCGCATCTGCAGCCTTGATGTCGGCGTCTTTGGTGGCCAGGGCATCAACTAGCTCTTTCTCGGCTTGAGCCTTTTTAGCCTCGGCCTCTTTTTTCTTGGCTTCGGCGACCTTTCTTATATCTTCAGCAGCCTCAGCTTTTTGTTCAGCTATCTACTGGGCCTTTGTGGCCGCCTCGGCTTGATCCTCCAGCTTTTTCATCTTTAACTGATCCCTTTTATGGATCTTCTGAAGGGCAGAGAACTCCTTCTTCAATTCAGATAATTCCTCCCTCGTTTCAAAAGCCTTCAGGGAGAAGGAGTGGGCGTGTTGCATAGCCTGAAAATTCACAAGGCAAAGGTTATTTCAGAATATTGCAAAACCTAACAAGTGTGAAGAAAGTGGCATGAAGACAAGTTATAAAAATTCAGAGACTTACTTGAACGGATCGCTGCAGCATGAGGGCGTAGTTCTCAAATTCACTCATCTTGGCGTTACGCTCAAGATCGCCCTCAAGAAGAACTGCAGTACTAAGTGCCACGCCGATGTTCACGTCGTCGGCACTTTCGTGGGCATAGATTGGCCTGTTTTCAAGTGTAATTTTGGGCTCCCAGGGAACTTTAGGGACCCTGGATCCCGAAGTTGTGGCAGACGAAGACCTCGGCCTTTTTTGCTGAGTGGACCCTGATGGCTGGGCTTCAGCAGGTCTTTTGGCGGGTGCAGAAGTGGTCTTTTCGGCCAATTTTGGCAAAGCGTCTTCAACATCGGCCTCAGTAGCCTTGGCCTTTGGCTGGGCCTTCTTGATTCTCTTTGGTTTTTGCGGAGGTGCTGTTTGGGATGGTGCAGCATCCACATCGGCTGGCAGATCGGCCAGAAGGTCCAGCACCACTTTTTTCGGGCGTTCCATCTTGGCTGTCTTTACAAGACATCGGCGACGCTTTCTTTCGGTTACTGGAATCAAGTTTGGTGCCGAGGTTGAAGGCTGATCGGCTGGCTCAGGTGTGGACTCTTGATCGGTTTGAATCGTGGCAGTTGGTGGAGAGGCGCTCTTCTTCTTCTTCTTCGGAACGTCGGCCAATGTAGACTTGTATGTTGGGATGAAATTTAGCACCAATGGAGCTCTGCGTTTCTGAAGTGGAAGGTCAAGGAGTTTCTTTAGGCCTTTCCCAGGGTAATAGGAATGGCGGAAGTCCTTAGGAGGCTTGCGAACGTCTGCAGAAAGAAACACAATATCAGAAACAGATAAAATTTTTGGAAAACTTGAAGAAAGTAACAGCTAAGCAGTTGACGTTGGGTTCTTACCCTTGCCCTCTCTTACTGTTCGGGGGAGAGGGAAAAGATGGACTTCTTCATCTGGGCCAAACTCCCAGTTACCAGATGCAATAAGGTAGTCATCTCCAGCACCTTTGTTGGAGTCAGGAAGGTCGGCTACGATTTTATACTCAGTAGACCTCGGCTTGAGGTAGTACACATAACCTTTTTCCTTTAGGTTAAGGGCACACATGGTGTAACAGTATTGGATGTCGGCAAGAGTGATCCTAACACTCTCCTGCCGAGCTAAGGCTATTATACCATTGAGTGTTCTATAAGCGTTGATGGTGAGTTGCATAGGGTTCAGGGTATAGTAATGAAGGACTTCGCGAAAAAGGGGATCAAGAGGGAACCGAAGTCCGCATTCAACAAAGGCTACAACAGGGAAAGGCATTGAGTTGTCAGTGGGCATAATGTAGTCATCATTCCCAGCTAGTCTGAGATGGACATCCTCTGGGATGGAGAACTCTTGCCTAAAATACTCTAGTTTGGTTGGGGTGTTAACCCTATTTCTCCACATACCCATGATCTTTGGTATATAAGTATTTGGCTACAAAGAAAAGATATTCCTAAAGGGTTCTTGGGACCTCGGCTTAAACCTAGGTGTATGTTGGTGAAGTTGGTTTCAGTTTTTCCTAAAAATTGAAGGTTCTATAAGCAAATCCCAAACCTATGAGCTACGAAGATAAGAAACGAAGGCACAGATCTGGAAAAGATACAACAAGGCAGAAAACAAAAAGAAGTCTCAGATTCAAGAATACAAGGGCTAGAGGACCAAGAACAGAGGTGAAACAGTGTAAACGTTCATAACATACGCAAAATCATGAAATGAGATACACGATTCACAAATCAGATGCTGAGCAGAACAGTTAGGACATTTTAGAAACAAGCAAGAACTGAGGAAAGAAGGGCAAAGTGGCTTACCAGAAAAGTCGGAGCCGAGATGAATGGCGCCGAAATGACAGAGCTTCAAAGACTTCGCTGGAGTGAGTGAACGAAAAACAGATGCAGAGCTTCGAGGTAGAGCAATGGCAGATTCGAAGAAACCTTAGAGAGAGAGAGAGCAAGAAACTCGAATGCAAAAGTGAAGAAAGAAGAGAGAGAGAATTGTTTTGTCAAAAAAGTGAAACGGCGGCAAAAGCATTCATTGTGCCTAGGGCAACGCACGCGTCAGACGGCGCAAGCAGAGAAAAGACGGCTTGTGGGCGCGTCACCAGCACGGACCAGTAAGGATAAAACGCGTCGGTGAAACGGTTGAAAAATGGTGCATGACAGCTCATGCGCGTTGGAGAATTGAGGTGAATTCTGGTCCTTGGATGAAGACATGTCGGCCTGAAATGGATGATCTCGGCTAGAGAGTTCTTAAGCCGATGTACGAGAAAGAAAATTCAATGTAAGTTTCATCACCTCAGTATGCCGAGGTAATAGAACTTAGGGGGCAGTTGTGGGGTTATATTTCTGAGTATCGACACGTGGCAAGGTGACGCCGACGTGTCAGCCGAGGTGCCACGTGTCATAATAAAGTTTTGCCAAGGTACTCTAGTAATTGCCGAGGTGAGTTCCGAAGACATCTTAATTCGGGATAAAAAGCCTCCAACCTCGGCTTAACGTGCAAAGGCCGAGCTACCCGCAGAAGAATAAAGCCGAGGTTATTGTTATATCGACCATACCTACCTATATAAAATATTATCTTGATCAGGTGGATATACAGCTATGAGAAGAAAGCCTTGAGGCCATGCGAGTTGGCCATGAGGCCACGAGCAGCCATGCGAAGTAATAAAGAGCTTTTACCTGGAAAGCTGCCAAAAGTGCAACAGTGGGCTGGCAAGCCAGCTCAAAAGCTGGTAACCTCCCCATCTCTATTCCGGTGTATATATAGAGATGGAGGATAACAAACAGAGGAGGATGGAGTGAGGGACTTTTTGACAGACATTGAGAGACAACAAGCTAATTGTAACATTTACAATTACAAACTTAGAGAACAAAGAGAGAGAGAATTACTGAGAGTGAATTGTAATTCTTACTGTTCGTTTGATATAGTGAATTATCTCGGCCTCCCGTGGACGTAGGCATTTTTGCCGAACCACGTTAAACTCTTTGTGTTGTTATTTGTGCCATCTATTCTGCTTGTGTTCTACAGCTGAATCACTAAGATAGGCAGTGTGATCAGAAAATCACTCACACACCTGCATGTGCAATTCTATGATGCATGCAGACTTGTCCCACATCACCTCTCTAAGTTATTCTAATTTGGTCTGTACAGTTTAATTGTCCCTCCACTCAAACCAACTAGTATATCTACCATCGTATCAAAGGCCTCGTGAGTCTCTATCTCAGTTGTGTTTATCTCATCTCAGGATTTGTGTTACATCACCTCTTTTAGCTACTCAAACTGGTTCATATTTCTCGTATCTTGCGATTTTTACCATATCACCTCCTTAAGTGACACAAACTTTTAGTCTATATACATTAGATACCCCTCGTTGCGAACATAATAATTTCTAGTTGACCATGTTCCTCAAAGCAATTGATTTTGATGATAATGTTACATACAGGTTCCATCCTTGAGCATAAGAGTAATGCTACAATGATCATATTTATATACCACAATGGGTTGATCATCTCATTTGTGACAATTGTATTGGTTGAATTAGTTTCACCACTCATATCTATTACCAATGTACTGATATCACATCACATGATTAAAATGTGGTATATAAATATGGTCATTTTATCATTACTCTATGCATAAACTTAATCAATTGGGGTTCTTCTTCAATATATAAATATATATTTATTTTTTTTGCAGCGTGTATTGTATGAGCACAGCTTCCTAGCAAATTTCCTAGATCATGAAACAATGATGGGAAGACTCCGAGAGATCTATTTAAAGAAAATCACTCAAACCTAAAAGACCAATCTGAGAAAGCACTCAAAGATATGAACAATAGTCTAATGGTGGTTTCTGCCCTCATTGGCACCGTCAGCTACACAGCACTTTTTACTATCCCTGGAGCTTTCGATGGAGCAACTGGTCTTCCAGTTCTTAAAAATAAACATGGACATGAGCTTAACGTCTTCAATGCGTACATTACTTTGACTCTGATTTGTTCTCTATTCGCTTTGATAATGATGCTTTCAATTCAATTGTCGCGGTTTCGTAGCAGTGATTTCTACCTGGCTTTGCCATTTAGATTTCTTTCTGCTATGCTTACCTTGTTCATATCCTTAATCGCAACTGTCCTGGCATGTTCCCAAGCCTGTGTTCTTGAAACGATGCCCCATGTCCGCATCTTTACTTGGTTGACTCTGTTATCATCCGGTGCTGTGTTGGGCCTAATTTTCGTAGACACAGTTTACCTGACTCTGACTTACATGTGGTTTGCCCTACATTGTTCACTTTCCTCTAAAGGGCAGGAAAGATTAGATCTCATTTTTTAATGTTTGCTTTTATCCATCCAATAGTTTATTGTATAAGTGTGACTATCTTTGTAAGCAAATTGATTTGTACTGAATGATGACCATTGAATAAGGGCTCTTCAATTGTTTAAGCTACTTAATAACATACATTATGAGTTGTTAATGAATGTGTTTGTTTTCATTTCACGTATATGTTCTTTCATATATATATATATACATACATATTTCCATCCTCAACAATTAATTTGGTTACGAGTCCACCTTGATAATCTTGGATTTTTTTTTTTTTAGACCACGTAAATCATCTATGAAGAAACTTAGATTGATCCTATGACTGTAGCCACGTTAATTTGTGATATTTACTTTAAAAAAAAATAAATGACAACTATTATTTGCAAACTAGACTATCTATTTTGTGGGTGACAAATGTTATAAATTAATGTGGCTATAGTCATTGTGGTTATAGTTATTGGACCAACTTAATTTTTTTCATGAATGATCACTACAAAATATTAAGGTTTTAGAGATCAAAATTTAGGGACAAAATTATTTTTTACGGATTAAATGTTTTTGTTACGAAAAGTGTCATTATATTTTTAGCATCGAAAATTGGATATTAGTGATGAATTATTATCCGTTTAGGACAAAATTTTGTCTCAAAAAATAAACTATTTTGAGATCAAATTATTTTGTTCTTAAAAGTCTATTCATTAGTGACATTTTCAAAATTTTGTCGTTAAAAGTCATGTTTTTGACTTTTTGGGACGATCCTTTAACGATTATCTTCACGACGATAGAAATTGATCACTAAATGTCTTTTGCAACAAAATTTTCACTTTTAAAGACCAAAATATTTGATTTCTAAAACTCTTATATATTGTAGTGGATCTATATGTGGTCTAAAAAAGGAATAATTAGGATTATTGAAATGGGACCTGTGATAGGCCCATGAATCCAAATGACACAGCGAAAATTTGATAGGCTGCATGAGCCCAAACATCATTTTGGTTATTTATTTATTTTTTTGGTAGAAAATCTTGTTTGTAAATTATTTTCCCTAGCAAGGTAAATTTTAGTGGTAAAATTTTCTACAATATCATCAAAAAAATAAAATAAAAAAATATTGGCATGATATGGTATATGTATCTTGCAAGAGAGGAAAAGCAACATATTTCAAAGCACTCAAAAACTCCAACTTCACTGCTACAAAACTAAAACATGATATTCAAAACAACATTCTTCAACCTCACTATCAAAGCAACAACTAAATCAGTCTATTTATAAAAGTTGGTTAACCCCACTTTACATCTTTTCTCATCATAGATTTATTTTCCAATAATGCTAGGTATCATGAAAAGTCTTTCATGAAAATGATCATGAAAGATTTGTGACCTTTGGATTACACTTAGAATAAAGCACCACACACTAATCAAGGTAATCTAAGGGTCACAAATCTTTCATGATCGTTTTCATGAAAAAAATTTCATGATCCCTAACATTTCTCTTTATTTTCTTCTGTTAACTAGACGAAGGCCCTATCAATTATTTTAATCAAAATCATCTTATTTGTGTCATTTATGAAGGGAGTCTCTATTCCAACTATACTTTATTTTAAATACACTTTCTTCTTTATCCTTATTATATATAATTATTATTCACTCTATTTTATTCCAAATATATGCACTTCATTCTACGTATAATAAGAACACAAAAAGGAGTGTATTTCGAGCAAATTGGAGTGGGAATAGTAGCTCTCTTTATGAATTATATATATTTGAATTGAGTAATACTACAAACACATCTTCATCAATTCAGAAATTAATCAAAAATTACCTTACATGTTAATCTCCATCACACAGTCACCCATCCAGAAAATTCTGGTGGCTAAATCTGTGTCCCCATACATTCCCTTTTGATTTTATCAACCATAAAAATGCATTGGTTTCATCTTTAAATAGGCCATCTACCTTATTTTTGGGCAAATTATATTGCTAGTCATGTGATTTGATCTTGTGTCATTTTCGTCATAATAATTTTAATTCGTTTGATTTTGATAATGAATTTTTTTGTTTGTCTCATATTGGTCCAATTGATTCCAATTGTTATCATTTTTTATGCCTAATGTGCACATGAATAACACGTGTCAAATTTTTAGGAGTAAAATTATAAACTCGCTCAATTTAATGACTTAACCTTAACTAACTCAATGAACATTTTCAATGAAAAATTCTAATGACCTTAAATTGGCTCAAAATTTAAAATTAATAATCAAAATTGAACTAATTGAAACTATAATAACTAAAATAACACAAACGACAAAATATAAACACTATCGATATTCTTTACACTTTATTTTTTATTTTTGGTATTCAAAGGGTAAACGTAGGGCTGTGCATAGAGTTATCTAAACCACACAATCCACCCAACCTGAACCGATCTGCATACAAATGGACAGTTTTGCAGACAGAATGCGGGCGGATGTGGTTTAGAATATGTCATGATTGCGGGTTGCGGATTTAACTTGCACCCGCAATTGCAAGAACCCGCCTGCACTTAGATTTTTTTTTTTTTTTAAAACCTGGACCGTTGTTATGTTATTATTGCATTTTGAATGAAAATAAAAGTTAATGAAGAATTACTTTTAAGTAAGCTTAGGATTTTGAGTGATTTTACTTTAATTATATTGTTAAGTAGTAGATAGTGAATGAGATTGATGATCTAATTTAGGATTTTGAATTGTTAAGTTTTATTATTGGCAATCCCGTTTGACAAGGATTTCTTTAAGAAATTAGTTTTCTTCCAAAATTAGGATTACTTTGGTTTTCTATAAGTAGTTGGTTTTCTCCCAAAACTAAATTAATTCCTCCTGATCTTCTTTTTGGTTCTTAAGGTTTATATCTGGGAATATTTTGTTAGTTTTCTTTGATGTTTTATTGAGTATTCAACTCATGGTTTAAAGAGAGTACATCAAAGGTTTTGTTTGTTATATACAAGAGAGAAAGAGTTGTTCTTCGGTGGATTCTGAAGAATTCGAGCCTGAAGCTTCGGTAGATTCTGGAGTGGCTCATCGCAAAGACAATTCCGAGGTGAAGACGGGGTTGGAAGAGGCACATAGAGATTGGTTCAATTAGGCATGGATTCGCTAGGTAATTGAGAGTATACCTGTGTAATTCCAACAAATAAACAAATTAACACAAGTCAAGTTTTCTCACCCAAACCGCTTTAGTATAAACAAAGTTGTGAGCATTGCGGTTCTTGGATGGTGTCTTGACGTTGTGGTTCCCTTTGCTTTCAATGAGAACCCGTCTCGACTTGGTTTCCAACATCCTATTTTTAGGTCTAGGCAAATACATTCTCACATGCAACTTATAACAATAAGGGCGAATATGTCCATGCATACCACAATGATGACAAATAAAAACAGGGTGTACAGGGTGTACCTTCTTTTCTTTTACCTTACCAACTCGAGGAAGTTTTAGAAGTTCATCCTTATGTTGAATTTTTTATTCCCCCTTTCCTTGAGTTCTTGTATCATGAGATGTGGAAGCACTTTGTTTTTGCTCTTTCTTGGTTCAATTAGGCATGGATTCGCTAGGTAATTGAGAGTATACCTGTGTAATTCCTTTAAATCTTCTTAGTGGATTGTTTTATGGCTGTTGCCCGTGGTTTTTTAATCACAGTTGGAGGTGTCCAATTGTGGTTTTTCCACGTAAAATCGTTGTGTCGATTTGTCTTTTATTGTTTGATTGGAGAAAACCAACTATTTATAAAAAATTCAAAAGTAATCCTAGTTTTGGAAGAAATCTAATTACTTATAGAAGTCCAAAAGTAATCCTAGTTCTTCGGTGGATTCTGAAGAATTCGAGCCTGAAGCTTCGGTGGATTCTGGAGTGGCTCATCGTAAAGACAATTCCGAGATGAAGACGGGGTTGGAAGAGGCACATAGAGATTGGTTCAATTAGGCGTGGATTCGCTAGGTAATTGAGAGTATACCTGTGTAATTCCTTTAAATCTTCTTAGTGGATTGTTTTGTGGCTGTTGCTCGTGATTTTTTAATCACAGTTGGAGGTGTCCAATTATGGTTTTTCCACGTAAAATCGATGTGTCTATTTGTCTTTTATTGTTTGATTGGGATTGTTATATTCTGCTTAAAATTGGTACATAATCACAAATCAACATCTACGGTTTCTAGATTTTTCATGAATGATTTGTTTGTGGTATAGGAATTGATTTTGTTATGGTTTTAATTTTATAAGTTTTAATTTATTAATTATTAATATTGGAGCATTTTAGAAAATGAGGAAAAAGGACCCAAAATAAATATTTACAAAATGGGTAAAAAAAAAGCTCCAAAATAAGTTTTTAAAGAAAAAAATTCAATCCGCAAATCGCTTGCACATCCGCGAATCCTATCTGCACAAACCGTAATCCGCACTACAGGTAGTTACAGGTTGAATTTTTCTCAAATCGCATATATGCAGACAGATTCAAACTAATTCGCAAACTGTCTAAAACCGAACCGCGACCACCCTAAGTAAAGGATAAAGTCTCCAGCTCAACATCAACTCATCATGATTAGTTTTAGCTTACTGCTAGTCCACACCAAAGTGCAGTCCCAGCAGAACGGAGGAACATTACTCAGCGCAACAATTCTATTGTAGCAATAATTAGTTAAGAGTTAGTGTAAGTTTTAAGTATGTAGTTAATTATGCTTGTTTGGGGACGCAATAAAAAAGTGGCTTGTTAATTGATTAACTTGTTTTAATCATATTATCTTTTTAATTTTTTTTTTTTTTTGATCAGCAAAGAAAGTCTTTATTGATAAAAGCATGAAAAAGATATATAACATCAATAAAGAGGGGCTCGGAGCTAAATGAAGCTCCAAGCTCCAGTTGGTGAGAAACCAACGACCAAAGAAAAAACAAGATAGGAACAGTAAAAGCTTAGCAGATCAGACTACACCCTGGATAGAAACAGTGAAAACTGAATCCAGCAGATCAGACTAAAATCCAAACCATCTAAGGTGCCTTTAGGCTAATTGGATCTCAAAGCAACAAACTTCCACCCAGCAATTCAGTTGCAGCCTACAATAAAGCCAGGACAGAAACCATAGGCATAACAGAACCATTATTAATTAGAAACCCAACTCTGATCTGGACACCAAGGGATCAAAGTGTGCACCACCTAAGCAGTCCCAACAACTAGTAGCAGCCTCAAATTTCACCCTCACAGCAAACAGAGCATCGTAGCAAGTATTCAGCCAACACACAGCATAGTTTTAGCAGTAAACCAGCCACCAGCAACCCAAAAGCTGCCCAGAACCAGTTCAGCAGAAAACCAGCAGCTACACTTCTGGACAGAACAACTTGCAGCTGCCCAGCCACAAAACAGCAGGCAAGACTGAGGATCACAACCCAACCAATAGCCAGCACTCTTGAGGGGGAGTCTTTGATGACGGACTATCTACCCAAAGTCTGATGACTTCACTGCATAGTTCCCACACATGAAGCAGATGAAGACATGAGCATCCACTAAACCATCCCTCTCTGAATGCAAATTCTGGAGTACATTTCATTCCTACAAATTCAACTAGACCCGAGCTGGAACAACCTCCTCTGCACAGACCACGAACCCCCTCCTCTGCAAATTCTGCGTGCAGACCTAAGATGCAGACCAACACTCCACTGGCTGGCATTCCCATATTCAGGACAAACCAGTAGAAGCCAACACAGACCAGCTAAGCATCCTCAAAAACCAGATCATTCATTTCATCCCCACAGACTGGCAGTTCAGCACTGAATTAAACACAGAGACAGACTTGATTCAGGTTGTGGATAACATCATGCACCGAATAATTAAACCCCTTGAGAGATGAAGAAACCCACAATGCGACTCTAACCTTTATCTGATCTACCAATGCATTCCAATCCGGGTGTGCCTTATTAAATAAACAATCATTTCTGCATTTCCACACAGACCACATGACTGTTAGAGGAATTATCTTCCAAATTGCTTGCAACTTGTTCTTCATTTTTATACCTGACCACGACAGAAGTAGTCCCTCCACTGATCCAGGGATAACCCACTTATAATTCCACCAGTTCACTAGCTTGGCCCACAATTTCCAAATGATAGGACAGTGCAGAAAAACATGATTGACAGACTCCACCCCAGAACTGCAGAACACACAGACAGCAGAGACATTTGGGCTCAACACTCCAATCCTTTGCAAAAATTCAGAACATTTTATCCTTCCTCTCCACGCTAGCCAACTCAAAAATTGCACTTTGGGAGGGGCTAGATTGTTCCAAATGCACCGAGTGACTGTGCAGTCTACCCCTTGACTTGCTTCCATCCACTTCCAAATTGATGCCACCGTGAACTCTTCAGACGGGTGGGCTAACCAAGCACAAGAATCTACCACCCCTTCATTGAGCCTAGGCACACTCTGCAGAAGGTCATTTAGTTTTTGCACTTCCTCCTCTTCCCATGCTAGAAGGGGTCTTCTGAATACCATATTCCAATCTGAATCTGCCACTCTTCGGTGGACAAATTCAAACAACGTTCCATCTTGGTCAACTGATAGTGTGAATAATCTGGGAAAAGACACACTCAGACTTTGGTTGTGGCACCACTTATCAGTCCAAAAATGCATCCTTCTACCATCGCCAACCACTAGCTTGAAGTTTTGTAAGAAGAAGTCACGCAGAGCAGTGTTAACTACAGCCACTGATAATATATCTTTCCATGCATGCGACAACCACACTGGATTAGAAAGAAATGGGCACCATCCACCACCTAGACCTCCATACTTGCTACATATCACTTTTTTCCACAACGATGCCTCCTCCTTGCCATACCTCCACCACCATTTAACTAGTAGGCATTCATTAACCTGACTTAGATTTCTCACCCCTAGCCCACCTTTATTTTTACTTATGCATACCTCCTTCCAATTAAGTAGGTGCACCTTCTTCCTGATTTCAGATCCTCCCCAAAGGAAATTGGCTTGAATTCTGTGTAATGCTTTTGCAATGTCCACTGGAAGCTTGAAGATTGATAGAAAATATACTGGCAAACTTGACAGGACGGACTTGATCAATGTTACTCTGCCCGCAAAAGATAAATACCTTCTCTTCCATGAAGCTAGCTTGCTCTTGAACTTGTCTAGCACAGGTTTCCAAGAGGCCTTTCTCCTTGGATTTGCACCTAATGGTAACCCCAGATAACTCATTGGCAACTTTTGACTGAGACAGTTTAGTTTGTTTGCAAAGACCTGAACAATATCCTCCTGCACACCTACTCCACAAACCTTGCTTTTATGGAAATTTATTTTGAGCCCAGACATAAACTCAAAGCACCTTAAAATTCTTTTCACTGCTACAACTTCCTCCCACTCCGCTTCACAAAAAATAATGGTATCATCGGCAAACTGTAAGTGTGTAATTTTCAACTCAGTTGGTCCTACGGATACTCCTCTAATCAGCCCCTCATCCTTTGCTCTTTCCAATAGAATGTTCAGACCCTCCGCTACAATCTTTTTAATTTTTTGGATGCCTTTTTACATTAAATTAAAAGATAAATCATACTCAAAATAATTCTAGTTAAGCTCAAGAGTTAATATGTAACTCATGATTAGTTACAAAGTTGTAATCAATCATTCATCGAGCAACAGTCTTTCTTTTGTTTTTGTTTTTGTTTTTGTTTTTTTTTTTTGGACGTTAATCTTCTCACACTCTCTGCAAATCACAAAATGTTTACCTTCTTAAATCAACTTTCACTAACAGTCTTTCTTCATGCTATTGATGGGAAAAAAAATCATGTTTGGTTTAGCTTTTGAGATTTGATTTTCGGTTTATATATATATATATTAGGCAATAAATTTTTTTAGGTGTACTAAAAGGAAAAATATTTATTAAAAAATCTTAAAAATTTCATTAAAGATTAAAAAAAAAAAAAAACAACTTACATGTGCTTGTATTTTTTGTTTGGATTCATTACACTTATCTCCCTTGATGTTTAAAAAAAAAAATACAATTAAACCTACACTTTTAACATGATTACAATGGTTTTTCTAAAAAAATGAATTCAAATAATTTTTTTTTTTATCAGCAAAAAAAAAAAATCTTATTGATGTATCAATTAATAGTTAGGTCCATTTTCGTCAATAATTCATTAATTGTATCAACAAATAAATGATGTTGTCAATTCTGCTCAATTAAAATGTATAATTATCTTTATTTTCATTTAAAGCACCATTTATTATGACTTATAATTTCAACATTGTCAATACCTCATCATTCTAGTTAATTTTTCCTTTAAGGAAAATTCTATTTGTAAGTTATTTTTCATCATGAAATGAAACTACCGTTGTATTTGGTTGAGAGATTTGAAAAAAAAAAAAGAGGAAAAATAAGTGTGAAATTATATAAAATGTAAGTATATTTTATTCACATTTCATATACATTTTTTCTTTTTCATTTTAAATCTCTGTCCAAATCTCTCAAACGAACACAATAAGTGAATTATTAGTAAATATAGTGGTAAAGTTTGTACAATATCATTAAAAAAAATTGGCATGGGCTGATATAATTATATCCTGCAGGAGAGGAATTACAAGATATATAATTGGCCAATCCCCCTTTATATCTTTGCTCATCACCAGTTATTTTGTTGCGTTAGTTACAAAAGACACTGTTTCAATGAATATATTTTTATTTCGTTTTCTATGAATTTGTATACTGTGACTCATATCAATTATAAACATGCAGGACATTTGTATATATATATTTTTGAATAAATTTCATTTTGCAACACCGAATCTTAATTTCATTCTTAATTTTTTTTAAATATAACAATAATTTTTTTATACTTACAGTATTATCCTTCCGTTAATCTGGTTAATATGGCTAATAGAAATGGTTGTATGGTTAATTTTAGGTCTTTACTTTTGCCCCCCTATTTTGTCCAAAAACAAATTCAACATCAAGAAGAAAGAAAAGCATGTACAGTATTTTTTTTCCTTCCTTTTTATCTAAAGTCCTTGGCTCCAAGAACATGAATTTCCGGTTGAAAAAAAAAAAAAAAAAATGCACATGAAAATTTAATATGTACTTCATTTGATGAAACTCTCGCTCCCCCTCTATCTTTCTTGCTCTTTCTTCTGAGGATCTATATTTAGAGTTGTAATTTGGGCGGTCTCAATTTGAACAATTTGAATCAATTTAGGTTTGCAGTTTAGACAGGTTCAATTTGAGCAATTCAAGTAATCCAAAAATTTAGAGCTTGAATAATATATTTTTGAAATCGTTGTGAGTTTGGGTAGAAATTTAGAAGTGTGAATTACATTTTGGCCGGGCAGAGACACCAACAACCTAAAGTTCAAATTATATATAAATATTAAATATATATAATTTTTTAGCCATTTGATGAAGTTAAAATAATTTAAGTCGTTAAATCTTATTTACAATATTTATTATCTACACAAGTAATACAACACAAAATATTTTCTCACACTCACAAATTACAAAGACCACCTCAACATGATATCAGTTCCTTTATTCTCCTCTCTTTTCTCCCCATCTTTCTCACATCATGTGAATTATTTATGTTGAGGTTATTGATGATTTTATTAAAAAAAATGTTCTCAAGGTCTAATTTTAACAAATTAATCAATCTTACTATAAAATATTAAAATAAATAAATAAATAATTCAAAGTCAAAATTTTAAGCAAATTTGTGACAATTCGCACCTCATTTGGTCAAGCTTGGGCAACAACACTCTGCACAACTTAAGATGGGCTTGGACAATCTCTCAATCCGCTCAAGTTGCACCCCTAGATCTATTATGAGTTTTAGGGGTGTTCAAAAAAGGGCGCTCGGTTCAAAAGTCCAAATTTGAATTTCTTTTATCTAAAGGTCTAGATGCTACTTTATTATGTCCATAAGGACAAGACAGTTCGGAATGACCAAAATAGCCATTACCATTACGTATTTCTACAAATTTATCTGTTGAATCCATTACCCAAACCCAAGCACCTCTCTCTCTCTCTCTCTCGATCGCTCATCACCACTTCACTGCCATACGACTATAGGAATAATCTCTTATGTGTACGGTGCCAAACAAGTAATCATTGCATCAAATATATTACCAAATTACATAAAAGAATATAAGTTGAACATAACGTAAATTATTTAGGTAAAACCAAACCAAACTATATACACAGAACCAGAAATACTTACAAATGTAGAAAACTTACAAACAGATTGTAAAATCTGAAAACAAAACCAAATGTAATTGAGGCTTGTGTTGGACATACTTTCCTTAAAACAAATTCGTTCCCCGCTATGGTGCTCACAAGTTTTTATTGGACGTTCGTCTCCTCGGATACAATGATCGAACCTTGCAGAAGTAGCACTACGATGGCAAGTCTGGCAAACCTTACTGTGTTGAATTCTCTTACAGAAAAGACAGAGTACAGAAGGAAAGAAACACAAGATGAATTCCATGTTTAATGAATGCATTGAGGGTCTATTTATATAGGTGGTGGCTTTTCAAAAGGTCATGGTGACTTTTCAATGAAAAGACACATCTCTTTTCTATGAAGAGACGCAACTCTTCCATGGAATAGGTACAAAGATCAAATATTGCTGTTCTTTCAAGCAAATTTGAATTTTGAATCTAATCTAGTTCAATTTTGACCCAAATAAATAACTAATAAATTTAATTTTAAATTTAAAAAAAAAAAATCGTCTTAAAACCATACTCAAATAGTGCACTTTGGAGTCAATTTCTCATTCACCAAGTAATGGTTTCGAAACCATTTTTCCAACAATCCCCCACATTATGCAAGACTCAATGCAAACTCAAAGAGAATTCAATTATAAATATTCTGAATGGGGATATATAGCTTTTGGTTTTGAACCTTCCTTAGTGAAATACTATCGGACTTACTAGTTAATCAGTAGACATGATGCCTTAAACTGTTCAGCCGTTTGTGTAAGCCAAGACAATAGAATTCACATAGAATATCTCCAGACACAACTTAATTCTCACAGTTGTGCTCGTTTTGGCCTTGGGCATGTCCTGGTGTTTTATGAATGCATTAGAGATTTTAGCCTTATCAATTCTCATATAAGTGGCCCTTTCACACTTATATAGGTGATCCTTATTTCGAGTCTCTTAAATACTCCTCTTGAAAGATACCCTTATAGGTTTTTCAAAATATAAGTGATCATTAAAAGCATAGCTTATCCTAAGTCGATTACATACAATACATATTGCAGATATCACTCTCATCATAGGAATGGATAGGAGATAGACTTCCTTAGTGATTTCTGGTGAGTCATCCATAATTCGGTCGTCCCTTTGAACCTATATCTTGGGATCTCCAGCTAATTAGATTGGGTTGCATTATAGCGACTCAAAATGTAACGCCCCAAATTTCTAGCCCAAATGATAATACAACAATCATGGCTCTTTCAAGGAAAACCGAATATAAATCTCCAAATTTACATTACATGATACAATAGTTCTTCATGCAACAATACATTAATCCAACAACAAGTAAATATACAAATAAATGCCCCCAAGGGTTTACAAGTTTCCAAGGCTTGAGCCTGGTTACACAAAACGGTTATTCAAACCCACACACATATAGCCCTTGGCTTATACACAGAGTCATAGCAAAATGAAAGTCTCGTACTCTCAACACACATTTCCTCACCTTTAGTTAAGTGGCATCACCACATCTTTTCCTACACAAAAATTCAGTAGGGTGAGTATAAAGCCTAGTAGGAAATCCTTAATAAAGTATATACATTTTATACAAGTCTCAAGAGATGAAATGCACATGCCATGCTATGCCATTTTGAAAGAAAATCACATCTTCATCTTTGAAAGCCATTATGCTCAATGATGTCATGCAATTTCAATTCTTCAAAACTTAACAATTCATTTCAAGAGCGGTAAATACGACTTTGGTAATCCCTAGGTCGGTGTCTGCAAGTAGACTATACAAGTACTACCAACTTGTTATTTTTACCGGCATTAACTGGAAGGCTCGACACCTATCCGCGTGGGTTTTCGGTCTTTCACCCCGAACTCTCAGGCCAACTTATTCAATATCATCTGCACCACCTATCAAGACTTACCAACGTATTTACCCCAAAACCATTCCATGAAAACTTGTTTCTCAACATTCTTTTCTCAATGCAAGTTTTCAAATCAACTTTCAAAGTTTAATGTAATCAAATGAATTGATATACCAATAACACAAGATGAATATAAATACTTTTATTCTAATTCATCATCCAAGGAATAACACAATTCCCTTTTCTCAAGTGTCCTCAACAATTAGTCATTTCAAGACTATTTCAATGTTTTAAACAATAATTTCCAAAATGAACAACAACTCTCATATTCCCTGAAATTCATCATTTATATAAATATAAATAAGACATTTTCTGAACATCCATTTATTTTGACACACAAAATAAATATAACAATATCATTCATGAATTTTCAGTCTCTTTTAAAAAAATTTCCAATTTCTAGGTTTTCTCACCAAAACTATACAACTCAAATCTTTTGAAAAAAACTTTTCAAAATCATCTTTTCTTCAATCAACGAAGATCAAAACCGAAAAGATCATTTTAAAAGAACAAGAGACAAACCCACTTTCAAAATTGTTTAACTTCTTGAATCAACAATCAATTTTCAAAGCTATCGAAAGATGATTTCGAAAATCATATAGATCTTGCAAATATATATATATATAACTCTAAAAAAATCCCTACCTGAAGTTTTGAAGAAGAAATGAGATGAAACCCCTAAAATCAACGGTGTCGAAACTCGATCTTTACCGCATACAACGAAGCCCTCGAGAAGTTAACCAACTTTGATGAAGAAACTATGGCGGAACTCTAATGGATCTTGAGAAATCAAGGTTTTGATCCAATTTGGCGTAGGGAAATGTAGAGAGAAGGGAGAGGAAAGGGTTTTTAGACAGAGAGAGACCTAACAAGAGTGAGATACACTCAGCCTAAAGAGAAGAAAAGACAAAAATTTTGGACTCACCCACCACCGCACGTGCGGTGCTTCTCCCGCACTTGCACTCTTGCACCTGCTTTTATTGTAGTAGCCAAACAAGCCCTCTCCTGTTTTCCGCATGTGTGGCTCAATGAATTTCGAATGCATTTTGCATTTTTTCTTCGGCGAGCTGACCGGGCAGCTCGACAGCCATAAGCTGACCGGATCAAAATCGGGATCGTTACACAAAATTAATAGGCTTTAATCACATTCCTTTCGATGAACTTTTTCTCATTTGCTCTTTGGTCAAAACTTTTGTTTAGCAGCCACTATTTTTCGTTTGACCTTCTCAGTTATATATTATTGAGTAGTTAGTGGATCCACTATATTATCCTCAGACAATATTCACAACTGAAAGCAAATGTCCTACAATATTAAATCTTTGATTACATTGAGACTTACTGTTACTCTATGTCACTCCCATTTTTAAATCAAATAATAAATATAAAGGTGTTCCTTAGGAGTTAATGAAACTATTTTTGCTTCTACTCCAACTTTGTCCAATAGAAAGAACTGAAATTTCTCGTGGACCTACTATCGGAATCGTTACTTTCGTAAAATCCTCCAAGCACCCCTACATTTTAAGTATTCTAAGAAAAATTAATTTTCTTATTAAGATATTACCACACAAAAATATCGATACACCCTCACAATTCTGATATAAACAATATATGACATCCATAATTTATTGACTATGGTGTGCTTGAATCATAAAATTCCAAATCAAATTTATGAATAGAAAATTCAGAATAATTATGACTACACAAGTTGCAATTGTGTGATAACATCACAATCATATCATTTCATATCACAAAATATTAATAAAGATGATGATATTATTAAAAACCAATAACTCAAGTACAAAACTCTATGTAGAGCTTACTGTTCATTGTTACAAAACTAAAAATAGACTACAATTATTTTTGCTTAACAACATAGATTTAATTCAGAGACTTCACCAAAAATAGTCTCCATCTCAGTTACTATAACACCGCCCAGGAGGGTTACCCACACGCCGTTAACAGTTCGGACCCTTGGTCTCTTGGAGCTAGTTTCACGAGTGCAATGTGAAACGTAGATGAGAGTCCACATTTGGAAACTTTTAGAAAATCCATTTTATTGCAAAAACATTTGTTAGAAATGGACTGCATCATAAGATCCCAGAGTCACCACCGAATATTTAATTTGGGAGAATTAGGAAACTCGTGACTCTTGCCAAGGCCACTGTTCGTCCTAACCAAGGATGCTTGGCTCGGAACCTTAGGTATGAAGGGAGAAGGTCATTAATTGAGCACCCCCGCCCAACCGATCCAAAGATCAGCCTTTACTAACCATGATATGATTTTATTAACTTCATATGTTCATATTCTGATTATTTAGTAATCCTAAAAATTACTATGTGAAGCAAACACATATAGATTGTGTTGTCCATTTGAACAATTTGATTTCATTATCTTGAAAATGTTTTGAATAGTATAATCATGAAAATCAATTTTAATCCAAATTAAACAACACAAGTTCACCCACTGGCATGCATAAAGTTATATCAAATAAGCACATAGTCGCATGGTAGGATGCTAAACATAGTAAAAAAAACACACATATGCGGGATGCTAAAACATAAAAGCTTACATATTTACTGTCATCCCGCAAAAAGGTACAAAACAAAGTTAGTAAAAACATGAATAATCCTATATACAAGATCCTAATGCAATTCACACATGAAATACAACTATAGATCTAGCTTTTAGTATACGACATGTGAATCAAATCAAAACATGAGGTAATGCACAAAATCACACAATAATCAATTTAACTCACAAATGCAAATTTAGCTAGATCTTGAGGCTTAAAGCATAGAGTAAAGCTTGGGTATGATGAGAAAACAAAATATACATCATATGTATGGAAAGCATGTAAAAGAATGGGATAAAAAAGAAGCGGGGTTAGAGAATTATTACATCGGTTTGAAATATTACAAATCCGAATAAGGGAAAGAGAGGAAAATATGTTACAACAATTTCAATCCTCACAAACACACTTTAATTAGACAAAAACATGAGCTTCGGGGGGTCTTAGAGACCATTGGACGATGTTTTGCGCAATATTGGGAAAGTTGTCGAATTATATCCAGGAAAGGGGTGGTCGGTTAGCCACAAAACCTATCGGCTAGCTACTTTAGTGGCCGGCCAACCACTCAGGCTAGGCCAAATGCTCTGTTTTTGTTTCGGAAACTAGAAAAACAAATAGGAAGTGTGTAAGTGGCTCAACTAACCACTTCCAATTAGCTTACAACAGGTTTATAACATGAAATTGAAGCAAAAAAAAAAAAAAAAAAAAAAAAAAAAAAAAAAAAAAAAAAAGAAAATGCAAGAAAACAGAAGAAAATTGAAAATGTGCAAAATTTACCTTCCAAGGAAGGATTTGATTTTCAAACTCCCTTTTGTTTACCCTCAAGTTTATGGAAGTGTGTTCTCAATTCTCAACTTGGAAATTCGAAATTCAAGTTGGAATGGTGTTTTTGGGAGATATAACAATGTTATGGGGAAAAGTAATACAACTCTATGTTTTTCACAATTCAAAAGAACACTCACTCTCTTTTTTACTAAGGCTCTTGAATGTCTCACTCACAGAATTTATGAGCTTGGTTTAGTATATTGAAAGGTGGAATTTCAATGTATACAAGCTTAAGAAAGTTTTTGGCTCAAAACTTACACTTTTTCTCTCTCTCTCTCTCTCTCTCTCTCTAAGTCTCTCATTTTCCTCAATGCCATTCTCTTCCCTGCTCTAATCTAATACACTCTATCTCTATATGCAATTAGAGATAGATGCAAAGTCCAAGAGGTGGAAGACCATTGGAGACAAACGTGATGGGGTGATATGAATGAATTAAAAATGGTTGCCCACTTTAAGGAAGAAAACAAACTCTCTTTTGACTAAGGTGGCAAAAAGATGATAAGGGAAGGTTATAGAGGGCTGAGGGTGTATCTAACAAGAAATATCTGAATTGGGCATGACTCACACGCTTTCATCAAGAATTCTGCCAAAACTACCCTGTTTCTGGACAAAGTGGCCAGCCAACGACTTTTTTCTCTCGCCTGGCCAATCCACCTGGCCACCAAAGCTGTCGGCAGACCACTATTCATGCCGGCCAGTCACTATTCATGTCGGTTTGCACTATTCACATAATTTTTTTCTTCTTCTATTTACGAAAAACAAGGTTTTCAACAGAATTCTCGTCATTTCCTCCTTTTTCCACACTGTTCTTTGCTCAATTTCCTTAGAAAAATTTTCATTTTTAAGTTTAAAAATGAACCTCAAAACATTACGAAAATATTCAAAATAAAGCGCAAAAGGAAAGTTTCGAAAGAGAGCTTTGAACGAGTCTTGAGCACTTGGCCAAAACAAGCTTAGATTTGGAAATGAAACACAAATTTCATTTTTCTTATTGAGAATTACGCGAGAAACACATTCTTATTTTCATCATTGGGTAATCAAAAGGAAGTGCCTAAGTCTTAGGGCCGGTCAAAATGGGGTGTCTACAATTGTCCCTTTTTGACAGAACTCAAAGTTATTTCTTGACGCGAGTGAATGTCAAAGCCCAAAGACGGCCCATTTGACAAGGCCGTAAGACTTGGGCAAACAAACAAGATACAATACAAGTTAGTTGAACCCAAGGGCTACCTATGTATCTCTTTGCATGGAATTAAATCAGCGTAGTTTTTGGACAAAATGCAAATGATATGCAATTGAAACACAATTGATAACTGGACTTACATGCTTCACGAGGCTAGTTATTTTTTGAATTTTTCTAATTTACAATGCAATGCAACAGGTAACATTGAAGCATAACAAATGGTACAATCCAAACACATTAATATAAGAGAACGAAATGTAATCGAAGCATAGTTTCAACCTATATCCCAAAACAAGGGAGGAATTAACCGATTGATAGTCTCAACTAACAACCCAAAGGACTGCCAACCAGAGAAAGGAATTGTGATAACCCTGTTCTACGTTATGTTAATTAATCATAATTATGTTTGTGATTATGTGCTTAATTTAATTTTGAGTGCTAATTGCTTAATTATATGAGTTTGTGAAGTTATATCTATTCACCGTAGGAAAACCTGTCCAACTTATTGCTATAAGATGAAAATTGAAGGCCGTAAAAGCGACATAAATTGAAATTGTTTGTACCATCGTAATTAGTGTGATTTTTAGAGCCTATGGTGAAATTTGATTAAAAATTGATTCGGATCAAAATAATTAGATTAAATCGATTAAATTAAGTACAATTGGTTACTCTTAATTGAGTTTGATTTGTTTAAACTAATCACCTAGTATATATATTTATGGGCTAAACACACTTAAGCTCATATATTATGAGCTCAAAAATTTCAAAATACACTTTAGAGAGAAAGAGTGAGCAGATTATATATATATAGAGAGAGAGTTCAATTTGAAGATTTTAGCTCAAAGCTTGGAGAATTGAAGAGCTAGACTCTAGAACTAGCTAGAATTTGGAAGATTGAAGCTTCTAGGTTAGTAATTAACTCTTCCTTCATGAGTTAGAGTTTGTAATTGTGTGAATTCAAAGTATATATGTAGTTAAATACATGAATTAAGCTAAGTTTAGTGAATTTGAGATCACTAGATGCATGCATGTACGAATTAGCCATAATTTTGCATATTTGAATGTGAAATCTGTTGGTCACATTGTATTGAGGTTTGTTTGACACATGCATGTATGAATCTTCACGTATTGAAGGTTAATTTCAAGCCTTGAAGCTTCTCCATATAAGATACAAAACATAGAATGTATATATATAAAGTTTACGGTTTGGAATTTGTTATTCATGGAATTTTGAATTATGGTTGAGGTCATCTTCAAAAGTATGTATTTGGGAGCATTCTTGCATGCACTCGAGCGAACCCTATTTTGCAAGACTCCTCGCTCGAGTGGCAGAAATCTTGCT
The DNA here is from genome assembly GCA_036172215.1 of Camellia granthamiana. Classification (NCBI taxonomy): domain Eukaryota; kingdom Viridiplantae; phylum Streptophyta; class Magnoliopsida; order Ericales; family Theaceae; genus Camellia; species Camellia granthamiana. The sequence goes on from CM069914.1 coordinate 27,283,846, forward strand.
AGAGCGTAAAATTCATGCAACCAGTACTTTTGCAGAGTTTTATAGACCGCTCGAGCAACCAAAGCTGTGCTCGAGCGAAGTGCCCTGGTTTAGAAATTTTGAAAAGTTGTTTCATGTTCCGTTTTTCGTTCTCTTCATTTCTAAGCACTCTTAGGCATGCATTAAGCATTGTAAATGAACGAAAAAAATAAGAAAGAGGCCTAAGAGAAATAAACAAGTTAAGAACGGATTAAATTGCTTGTGACCCAATGTGTTATGAAATGTGTAGGGTCAAGTGTGAGGCCGTTTGATATGATAAGTTTGTTAAGAATCTAAAATGGGCCCGAGGCCGTTTGACGTGTACAACAAAAACACCAAATGGGTTTAAGGCCTCTTAAGGCCGTTTGCATATGAAATTTATGGGTTTGAAGTATTTTATATGAACTCATTTATATAACTCCTTTACTTTGGTATTATTCACTAGACTTTCGCTTACTCTTATTTATATGTTTGTAGGTGAGCAAAGAAATGTCCAACCCCAGCCTCAGTGAAGAATGTCAGAGAAACCTAAGTTTTGTGGAGTCAGCCCAGATTTCTCACCCACAAGACTTTGTTTTTGTTCTTTTGTTTTACTCTCTTTTGTTTTACTCTTTTGTTACCTTGGTGGTCCCGTTGGATCACCTATGTATATAACTATATGTTTGAATGATCCTGGATGTACAAGATGTTAATTTTGTTACTTTTGGTTTATGATGTGAGTTATTATCACGTATATAGGAAATGTTTTTGCTATGTCATGTAAGCACAACTCATTGGACAAAATTGTTAAGTATGCTTCCGCTTTGGCCCCTTTATTACTAATAAGGTACATTTAATCTTGTTTGAGGTCGTAGGTAATCTCATGATTACTAGTCGGTTATGACCTTAATCCATAGGGGCAGGTTCGGGTCATGACAATGCGGTATCAGAGCACGAGTTAATAACTGACACACTAGTCCAAATGAGCAATATAGTGTCTAGAAAAGATCTAGGATGCATTCATGTGAGAAGTATGTATTTGAATGCATTGAGAATATGCCTAAATGTTTTGAAACAATGAGTACATGACATATGACTTGTTGCCTGCTTGTATATACACGTGCTTGTGTACATTTTGAATGAAGAATAATGCATGTTTAGTAAGATAATGGTAAGAACAAGAGTTGATGAATTAGAGGAATTCTCTATAGCCAGAATGGATAGGATGGAAAGATTAATACATGAAATGGCAGAAACATCGAGGCAACAACAACAGTGGCAATAGCCGCACCTTCCACCTCCGGTACAGCCTGTACAAAACTTATAAAATGATGACCGAACAACAACTCTCACCAAAGAGTTTAAGAAGATGAAACCGCCACAATTTCATGGGGGATGGGATCCATTGAAAGCTGAAGCGTGGGTCCTTCGCATAGAGAAGCTGTTTGAGGTGTTTCTATGTCTTGAAACACAGAAAGTACTGTTAGCCACCTTTACATTATAAGATGAAGTGAGAAGGTGGTGGATGTTGATACGTGAAAGTAATAAAGATATTGGTTGGGCACAATTTTTGGAAATCTTCTATGACAAATACTTTCCACAATGTGTTCTTAACAGAAAAGTGTCGAAATTTATGGAACTTAAACAAGGTATCATGATAGTGGCCGAGTACGAGGCCAAGTTTACTGAATTGGCTAGATTTGCGCCTCACATGGTCGATATCGATTATAAGAAAGCGAGAAAATTTGAGGGTGGTCTTCGAGATGATAATTTCGAGAAGGTGAATGTACTAAAGCTAGAAACCTACATTGATATACTAGATCGGGCTATAATATCAAAAGCTAACATAGCCAAGGAGAGTAAACCATTAACTGATTGGAAAAGTAAAAGGCAGGGTTTCTTTTCAAAGAAAAGACATTCAAAGAAACAGAATACGAGATCCTCAAGAACTTCAAATTCCTCCAGAGATACATCTCCAATGTGTAATCAATGTGGTAAGAGACATCGCGGGGTTTGCTACCGTATTTCAGGGGCTTGCTTTAAATGTGGTAAAATAGGCCATATGCAAAGGATTGTAACCAAACCAAAACCAGGAAACACTGCAAGGCCTACTACAACCAGAGACACGATGAGACAGGGAAGAGTCTTTGCACTTGTCCCGGGTGATATGTGGAACATAGAAGCCGTTGTCTTAGGTACTATCTCTATATGTAATCAAGATGCTTTTGTGTTAATTGACTCCAGATCAACACACTCCTTTGTAACTTATGCATTTGCATCTAAATTGAGTAGACCTCTAGAATCATTGCCATATTTGTTATGTGGATTGAGTAGACCTCTAGAATCATTGCCATATTTGTTATGTGCATCTGCTCTATTCGGGGAATCTGTATTGTGTACATTTATGTGTTGTTTTTGTGATGTGTGTATTAGGAGTGCTACATTGTACGTAGATTTGTTACCTTAGGACTTTAGACATTTTGATGTAATTCTGGATATGGACTGGTTATCTAAATACTGTGCCACCATAGATTATGTAATGAAACAAGTTGTATTTAGACCACCAGGGCAGGAAGAAATTGTGTTTGTGGGTAATGGAGTAATGCCTCCACCTTATTTAATGTCTGTAATGAAAGCATGTAAACTAATCAGTAAAGGGTACCAAGGTTACTTATGTAGTGTATTGTCTGAACAATCTATGAGTGTTGAATTGAACAAAGAATTGAAGATTTTAGCTCAAAGCTTGGAGAATTGAAGAGCTAGACTATAGAACTAGCTAGAATTTGGAACATTGAAGCTTCTAGGTTAGTAATTAACTCTTACTTCATGAGTTAGAGTTTGTAATTGTGTGAATTCAAAGTATATATGAAGTTAAATACATGAATTAAGCTAAGTTTAGTGAATTTGAGATCACCAGATACATGCATGTACGAATTGGCCATAATTTTGCATATTTGAATGTGAGACATGCTGCTCATGTTGTATTGAGGGTTGTTTGACACATGCATGTAAGAATCTTCATGTATTGAAGCTTAATTTCAAGCCTTGAAGCTTGTCCATACAAGATACAAAACATAGAATGTATATATATAAAGTTTACGATTTGGAATTTGTTGAATTCATGGAATTTTGAATTATGGTTAAGGTCACCTTCAAATATATATATTTCGGAGCATTCTTGCATATTTAAGTGAATTTAGCTTGAAATTGGACCTTTGAATGTGTATTTGGAGCTCAGACACAATTATGGAAATTCTAGAATTCGACCTCTCTGCTCGAGCGAAGAAAATGTCGCTCAAGCTTAAAAATGAAGCTCCTAGAAGTTTTGTAGAGATTTGCACAGTAGCTTGAGCAGAAAATCTTGCACTTGAGCAAACCCTATTTTGCAAGACTTCTCGCTCAAGCGTAAAATTCATGCAACCAGTACTTTTGTAGCGTTTTACAGACCGCTCGAGCGACCGAAGCTGCGCTTGAGCGGAGTGCCCAGTTTTAGAAATTTTGAAAAGCTGTTTTATGTTCCGTTTTCCGTTCTTTTCGTTTCTATGCACTCTTAGGCATGCATTGAGTATTGTAAATGAACTAAAAGAATAAGAAAGAGGCCTAAGAGAAATAAACAAGTTAAGAATTGATTAAATTGCTTGTGACCCAATATGTTATGAAATGTGTAGGGTGAAGCGCGAGGGCAAATCCATCGACGGAACACTGTGAGTAATATCTTAGTAAAGATATTTTCAAGTATGTTTTTTTCTAAATGTTACTTCTGTATAAACTTCATGGATTTGTTGGTTTGAATTATGAATGAGTATTCTATATGCCTAATTATTGTATAAGGCTTTGTGAAGAACATGATTTGGGCCCAAGGCTGTTTGATATGCATGAATTGGGCCTAAGGCTGTTTGATACGTTTGATACAAGTATGAATTGGGCCTGAGGCCGTTTGATACGTTTGATATGTCTGAATTGGGCCTAAGGCTGTTTGTTGTTTGATATGTTTGAATATTATGACGAGCCCGTTTGAATATCGTGACGTGCCAAAGGTCATTTGAATATGAATGTAATGAGCCAAAGGCCATTTGAATGAAAAGGGGATCATGATCATGAATATGAAATGCACATAAATATGAATATGAAAATAATGGGCCTGAGGCCATTTGATACGTTTGAAGTGTCTGAATTGGGCCTGAGGGCATTTGATGAATCTGACAAGTTATACAATGGGCCCAAGGCCATTTCATATGATAAGTTTGTTAAGAATCTAAAATGGGCCCGAGGCCATTTGACGTGTACAACAAAAACACCAAATGGGTTTAAGGCCAGTTAAGGATGTTTGCATATGAAATTTATGGTTTTGAAGTATTTTATATGAATCTCATTTACATAACTCCTTTACTTTGGTATTATTCACTGGACTTTCGCTCACTCTTATTTATATGTATATAGGTGAGCAAAGAAATGTCCAACCCCAGCCTCAGTGAAGAATGTCAGAGAACCCCAAGTTTTGTTGAGTTAGCCCGGATGTCTCATGCACGAGACTTTATTTTCGTTCTTTTGTTTTACTCTATTTTGTTTTACTCTTTTGCTACCTTGGTGGTCTCGTTGGATCACCTATGTATATAACTTATGTTTGAATTATCATGGATGTACAAGATGTTAATTTTGTTAATTTTGGTATATGATGTGAGTTATTATCACGTATATAGGAAATGTTTTTGCTATGCCATGCAAGCACAACTCATTGGAGAAAATTTTTAAGTCTGCTTTCGTTTTGGCCCCTTTGTTACTAATAAGATACGTTTAATCTTGTTTAAGGCCATAAGTAATCTCATGATTACTGGCCGGTTATGACCTTAATCTATAGGGGTGGGTTCGGGTCATGACAGGAATAGTTTTGTCATCCCGAAAAAGGGCCAATACAAAATCGAGTGGTTTGATCCTACAACCTAAAGAAGGTAGGCCGGCATAAACTTATGAAAATGTTGTAATCTAATGTGGATGGAAATAGAGTGTAGCCAAGTGACGTGACAGTAGAGTTATAACTATGCAAATGATATGTTAATGTAATTGAAATTGAATTTTTTCCTTATTTTTCTTTCATGACTTATGCAATGCAATATGATAGGTGGTGAAGTCAATCTCATGCAAATGAAATAAACAAAGGAATACAATCCACACACATTCACATAAGGGAACGAAATGTAACTAATGAATAGTTTGAACCAACAACCCAAGAAAATAGAGGTATTAATCGAAGTTGGTTTGGACTGCTAACCCGAGAAAATGATAGTTTTGTCATCCTAAAAAGGGGTCAGTACAATACTAAGTGACTTAATGCTACAACATAGAAGAATGAAAGGCCAGCATACACTGATGAAAAATGGTGTAATCAAATGTTGATATGAATAGATCGTAGCCATCCATGACAAATATAATAGACAATATAAGTGTGATGGTGAATGCAAAGCACAAGGGGCAATGTGAGATAAACAATAAGCAATGATGATATGATGCATGCACAAAATGACATGATGGATACAAAACACAAAATGATTTTTTTTTCAATTTTTTTTTTTTTGCTTTTCAAAATATTCTTCTTTTTCAATTTTTCTGAAAATTTCCTTTTACTTTTTTTTTTTTTTGATTTTCTATTCTTTTTGAATTTTTTTTAATTGTTTTGAAAATTTTCTATACATACCGTATATACATATATGGATACGAAATACAAAATACGAACAAATATACGGTATACATACATACAAACATAGTATATACATACACGTATATGGACGCATATATACAGATCCGGATATACAAATATGGATATATATACATACATGGATATATACGGATATGGGGACAATATATATACAAATACGGTATACAATATATACAAATATATACATAATATATACAAATATACAGACCCCTCTCTCTCCCTTTCTGCCCCATTTGTCTTCACTGAGCGTCGTGTCAAACACACAATTTCAACAATCATGGCGCACCTGACTGACAGTACTTGGACGACCCCCGTTTGTCAAAGATTGCCTTAGCAATCTACTCTTCTTTTGCTTCTTCTTCCCCTCCATTCTTCCTCTTAAACACTGCTTGCAAGGGATAGAGCAGAGAGTTACAAGGCACCCCATGCCATTACTCTGCAAATTCCCCCTTCTAAGGCATTACACTCCCCTATCAATGGTTTCTTCTCGTCGTACTTTTGCTCTCTTCCCTGACCTTAACACTTCCCTGAATGTTGAGGCCATCTCCTCTAATCCTCGGTAGAGTGCCCCTATTCTTAATTTTCATGCACTGTCAATCGAGCAAACAATGGCAGCGTAATCTGACATTAATGCCAATCACTTCATCTTCAAGTCCTATGTGGAAACAGTGACCACGATCTCCAATTTGTCCCACCGATTGCAGAACAGGACAAGTGAGGTGCACCGATTGAACGCCCAACTCTCTCTACTTTAGAGTATGTACAAGGATGCTTGAGCAGAGATTGGCACACTAAAGAAGCAAAACAAGGAGTTAAAATAGTACGCGACCTTGCGTCCCGATTCGAAGTTTCTTCATACTCCTAATTTGACAGTCGACGATGAGTAATTTCTTTTGAAAGCTCTTCTAATGTCGAGGTAGAGTCGTCAAAGGCTTCTCGAGAGTGAAGATGTGGTGAGGCAACTGACGGTTAAATCGAGCGATGAAATTGTGTGCAAATGAAGTCGGTTTGTCTTTACCACCGGGTTGCTATCGAAATCCGAAAAAAATGAGTCCCTCTCCCTTTTTTTTTTTTTTGTATCTTTTCCTTTTTTGTTCTCTTTTTTCTTTTTCTTCTGTTTTTGCTTAAGAATGAGCACCAATGCTTTAGAAATTCCCTCTTTCATTTCAAAAATTTCTTTTCTTTTTTGTAATAATGATCGGGGCTTCACCCTGAAGTTTAATAAAAGATGTTTTGGTCTGCACATCATGGCGTGAATGGCACAACACTTAAGCATGAAAACATTTTGTTTTGAATTTGAATTCGAGAATGATTGAATCTTAATGAATTTTGAATTGGACATTGAACATTTAACTAACTAGAAATCAATAATGACTCAATGAAAGAACAAAGCAAAACAAACCAAACACACCTAGTTACACTCACTGGAATGAAAGGCACTCAAAACACGACTCGAAAGGACAAACCATTGGGCCATACGCAACTTCTACAGTTTTCCATTCTGGATTCTAAATTGGCTAGCTAGCAAATTGATGGACCGACCAGCTGATTTATTATCCAACTAGCTAAAAAATTGACGGGCCAGCTAATTTATGAACCATTTGACTGAACGATGACTTGATGAATTAGTTGGAAAAATAACTGGCCGACTAAACAAGTAGTTGGCAATAAAAAAAAAACTCAACAAAAGGAAAACAACACGGGTGCAATTAGAAATATCACGGGTGCGACGATCACAGGCGCGATACATTTCCAAAGACAATTATTACGCACTTTCTGGCGAGTGAGTTAACAATGGAGATTTTCAAGAATATGGGAAAAAGACAGAAAATCTGACTTGACTGTGCCCCTAGTTCATTACTTGGACTATATTTTTGGTTTTCTGCTAAAAAGATTTTGACCAATATGAGAGATAAATTAACATGCTTGTCTCACTCTCTGTTTTAAAATCATGTAAGTCAAGTTGTGAGCACTGAAAAGTTTTCTTTTTGGGTCCAAGAAATGGTCCGGTTTTGGAAAAAAAAATGGAATAATATTTTAGAAAACTAGTTAACTTCATTAAAAATCCTCAAAATCTATTTTCACAAATGGCCACAACTCGACCAACATGGAATCAACCTTTTGAGATGCATAATCTCAAATCCGAACTTGCTTTGTTTTGCAGCTGAATCTGTTGTAAAGAAGAGATAGGACAACTGAATTAAACGGAGATGAGTCAATTGAGCATGGACAAGACAACCGAGTCAAGTAAAAATATACCAATCAAATATGGACGAGATGAGTGAGTTGAACATGGTTGGGGCCGAACTTCAAGATGAAGTTGTCTACGTATCCTAAAGATAAGAATTAGGCCTTATGTAGTTCACGGGGTTAAGGTTCACTCAGGTATTAACACTCTTCTTTTGTACTCTAACTTTTGTTAAAGTCGCACTTCCGAATTTTCAACCTTGCAAGCTTTTCTTCAGTTTTTCATTTTTCATTTTTTCATTCATTTTTTTCTTTTCCTATTTCTTTGTTTTTCTGCTCTAACTTTTGCCTGGGTCGCCCTTCTTGGTTTTCAGCCCAGCGAGCCTCTCAAGGATAGTACTTTTGTAGCTTGTCCATGTTGATTGGTTGCTAGAACTCTAGGTCATCTAAATCCATGAGAATGGCTGCTACATTTGAACAAATACACTTGATGATGTAAAGACCCGTCCAATTGGGTCTAAATTTTGCCCCTAGTGTCATGGATAGGAACTCGTCATTTAGTGACAAATCTTATTTTCTCAGATTTTGAGATTTGACTTTCTTATCGGTCTCCATTAGCTTGAGAAATGACCTGGTTTAAATCTTCGATCACATCCAACCTTATTGCCCCTAATTCAAGGGCTACATCTAATCCGGCTATGCAAGCCTCATACTTTGGTTTATTTTTGAACATTCTAAATCAAAGCTTGAAAGCGAGGGGGGTCGGACCTCAGGTCGAGAGGGATCCTATGTTATACAATCGTGAAATTAATGCCAGACATGTCTTCATAGGACCATGCAAAAACATTTTTTGAAATCTTTTAATAAAGCGACTAATCGCTTGTGCTTTTCTGAAGATAACATGGAACCATTTTGGACCAAGCAAGGATCCTTCTTATTACTCTCATTAACATAAATGATCTCATCCATTAAGGGCTTTAACACACCTCTCTTCCTTTCAGTCGATCAAAATTTTCAAATCTCAAGGAATTCCTTACTCTTTATTTTTATCACTGTTTTTTGAAAAAGTTTTGAAATTTTTGGTCAATGTAATGACTTAAAGACACAGAAAAGCAAGTGAAAATTACTGTATTTTTCATTCAGAAACTTCTAGCTCAATGGTCAAAACAGACTCGAAAGCAAAGTGAAAAGACAGACACAGAAATGAAAATGATGTCCAGGTCAATACCCTCAGAAATCACCAGACTTTGACTCACACAACTGACTTAATCTTGATTCTAGCTCCACAAACCTGGTGGAATTAGGTTGAGACTCAATACCCAATTCAAAAGTAAAAGAAAATATTCTCAAATTATGAAAACAGTGCATTGCCATTTATCGCGTCTTTGTGCAATCAGCAGGTGGTCCATCCCCGATCATAGCAATGGTCATAATATTCCCCTCCCCCCCCAAGTTTACTGGTCCCGCGCTAGTCTTAAGATCTATCAGAGATTCAGCCGGCGTCAAACCCAAAACTTCTCCAGTGCTCCCTTACTGCATGATCAATCCATGGTTTAGGGAAACCGTAAATAGGGAAATGGATGTCCGTGAGAATATTCGCCAATATTCAGCTCTGTTTCCAAATCATCTACCACCATAGAGTTTTGAGGTTTTAGTTGGGATTGAGGTGCATATATCATGAATATACCAATGCTTTTAGGAATAAGCACCTCGGGTTTGGGTGAATAGGAAGATATGATGTATATGTTGGGGTTGAAGGTAGGTGGTAGTTTATAGATGAGATTGAGATGGAAAGGCAGTGGGACTTGGTCATGGGGTGGCAATGGGTTGGAGATGACATTGGGTTTTTGAGGTTTAGGCGGACCTATGGTGTTGTTGTTGATGAGATCTTCAATTGTGTGGCGTAAGCGAAAACAACGATCAGCCTCATGACCATGTTGTTGGTGAAAAGTGCAGTATTTGTTAGGGTCATGGCTACACTGAAATGGATTAGGAAGGGGTTGAGAATCAAGGAGCGTAAGGTGCCCCTTTTTCACTAGAATTTTCATGGCACGGGTTGGAGACATGTGGAGAGGGTGACACTTTTGGTTTTGAGGTTGGGTTGAAGTGGTTGTTTGTGGGCTTGAGTTGGCAAAATAATTGACTGTGTTAACAGTGGTGGCAATGACTGTGTTGGCTTCTGAAGGCATAGAATTAGCAGCTGTGCTATTATTGGGAGTAGCATGGGAAATGCAATTGAACATCTTTCTCACGGGCTCATTCCTTTCTATAATGATCCCTTGTATGATAGCATCCTCAATTTGAACCCCAATCTCATGGAGGTCCTTGAAGTTAAAGAGTGAGAGAACTATCATTTTCTACAGTAATCTTCCATGCAGATTTTTGACAACCATACAGACTTGATCTTTTTTCCAAAGGTCGGTTTGTCATCATTGCCGCCTTTGCCCTCTATCTAGTGATAAACGCTATGAAGCTCTTGTTAGGCTTTTGTTGGGTTGGCTCCAGTTCCCAGGTGGTTACCTCAATCTAGGTGTTATAAGAATACTAGGTAACAAAAGCCTCAGCTAACTTCTCCCAACTTTGTTTTACCGAGCCCTCTAACTTTGCATACTAGATGGTAGCCACCCCTGACATGGTTTTTTCGAACTATGAAAGCTTTTGAGGCCAAGATAAGCCTATCGGCTTTAGAATGTCTGAGAAGAGACGAATATGAACCATAGGATCACCAGCCCCATTGAATCTATCTATGTACAACATTTTAAACGCTCAAGTAACCTTACAATTGTTTTTGTAAGCCCATCCTTAATGTTTGGAATAGAGTTGATCCCTTGTGAGGCTTTGAACATTTTTTCCAATTTCGCTTATTTTAGCATAGTTGAGTCAACTTCATCATTATCTGTGGGGGACAGTCCTCCCATTGGTTGTGTAAGAACCCTAAGATCTTCTTGCACATTAGGTTCATAAGGTCCCTCATTTGGTGGAGATGGGTCCAAAATCGGATGAACCACTATAGACGCCCTAGATGGCTGTTGTAATTCGGCAAGAGCCTCCTTGTAGGTAACAACCTTGTTGGTAATAGCATCCATGCTTTGTTGAATGACCAAAAGCATGTTTGCTATATCTACTAGAGGTTGGTGTTACTGTTGGAGGTTGGTCTATCACTACTGGAGGTGGGTCCATCACTATTAGAAATGGGTCCATCACTATTGGAAGTGGGTCCGTTATTACTGAAGGTGGATCCATCATAGATCCTAAAATTTTTGGCTGGCGAGGTTCTGACATTGAGGACAATGAAAACCTTCCTCCTTTCAACTGGCGGCAGAGAAACTAATACTGGTTGTCCTAGAACCAAATCTGTGGTTCTACTAAGTCTATCAGCGCGAGTCCACAAAACTTGGGGATATCAGACCGTTATGAAGCTATGGTGCTACAATTACCTAGCAAAAACAAAATGGAACTCCCAATCAGAATTTCGGCAGCATTTCAACATGACTGATCATTATGCACACTGAACTCAGCCCCTCAAAATGATATGCCTGACCCACTTATCAGATTTAAGAACCCCAAATCCCATACATTGCACATAGCAGGAAAGAGAACAAACACCCCTATGGAGGGTAAGGTTATCCTGTCCTAGCTTTGCCATGATCTAGGGTTTCACTATTCAAGCAAGTGGCATCATACATCCTAAAATGGGGTGGCATTTTGCCCCAATTTTGGAAGTGTCTACAGCTCACTGCGTGCACTAGGTCAGTATGGTCAAAAGGGGTACCTCAACAGGATACCGATATACTTGCTCAATCTGGTGGATCAAGCGGTACGTGGTGATCCTCATTCCAAGGCTTATGCTCCCACCATATTAGAGCCCATGTCCTCCTATCCGTCCGAAGCCGAATAGTCGTCTAGGACAAGTGACGAGCACGGGACTTAGGCGCACCAATGCATGAAATGCAATAAACATATAATTGAAAATAAAAATCATATCATGGAGTTCGAGTCAAGGTTTCTTAATATTCCCAGTAGAGTCGCCAGAAACTGTAACACCGCCCGGGAGGGTTACCCATGTGCAGTTAATAATTCGAATACTCAATCTCTTGAATCTAGTCTCACGAGTGCAATGTGAAATGTAGATGAGAGTCCACATTTCGTAACTTTTAGAAAATCCATTTTATTGCAAAAATATTTCCAGAAATAGACTGCGTCATTAGATCTTAGAGTTGCCACCTAATATTTATTTTGGGAGAATTAGGAAACCCATAACTCGTGGCAAGGCCACTGTTCATCGTAACCAAGGATTTTTGGCCCGGAACCTTAGGTATCAAGGGGGAAGGTCATTAATTGAGTACCCCCGCTCATCCGATCAAAAGATCAACCTCTACTAACCATGATATGAATTTTATTAACTTCATATGTTCATATTCTGATTATTTAATAATCCTAAAAATTACTATATGAAGAAAACACATATAGATTGTGTCATCCATTTTGGAACAATTTAATTTCATTATCTTGAAAATGTGTAGAATAGTGTAACCATGAAAATCAATTTTATTCCAAATTAAATAACACAACCTTCACCCACTGGCATGTATAAAGTTATATCAAATAAGCACATAGCCACATGGTAGGATGCTAAACATAATAGAAAAACACACACATGCGGGATGCTAAAGCATAAAAGCTTTCATATTTATCATCGTCCCGCAAAAGGTACAAAACAAAGTTAGTAAAAACATACATGATCCTATATACAAGATCCTAATACAATTCACACATGAAATGCAACTACAGATCTGGCTTTTAGTATATGACATGTGCATCAACTCAAAACATGAGGCAGCGCACAAAATCACATAATAATCAATTTAACTCACAAATGCAAATTTAGCTAGATCTTGAGGCCTAAACCATGGATGCAAAGCATGGGTATGATGCAAAAACAAAATATACATTATATGTACAAATTATGGAAAGCATGTAAGAGAACGGGATAGAAAAGAAGTGAGATTGGGGAATTATTACATCGCTTTGAAATATTAAAAATACAAATAGGGGGAAGAGAGGAAAATATGTTACAACAATTTAAATCCTCACAAACACTCTCTAATTAAACAAAAAAATAACAAAAACATGAGCTTCGAGGGGTCTTAGAGACTGTCAGAGGTTGTTCTGCACAATACCGAGAAAGTTGCCAAATTTTGTCCAGGAGAGGGGTGGCCGACTAGCCAAAAAACCTGCCAGCCAACTTGCCACTTTAGTGGCCGACCAACCAGTAAACTGGCCGGCCAGACACTCAAGCTAGGCGAAATGCTTTGTTTTTGTTTTGGAAACTAGAAAAACAAACGAAAAGTGTGCAAGTGGCTAAACTAACCACTTCCAATCAGCTTACAACATGTTTATAATATGAAATTGAAGCAAGAAAAACAATGAAAGAAAGAAAATGCAAGAAAATGAATAGTGTGCAAAATTTACCTTTTAAGGAGGGATTTGATTTCCAAACTTCCTTTTGCTTACCCTCAAGTTTATGGAAGTGTGTTATCAATTCTCAACTTGGAAATTTAAAATTCAAGTTGGAATGGTGTTTTTGGGAGATATAACAGTGTTAAGGGGGAAAGTTATACAACTCTATGTTTTTCACAATTCCAAAGAACACTCACTCTCTTTTTTATTAAGGCTCTCGAATATCTCACTCACAGAATTTATGAACTAGCTTTTGTTTATTGAAAGGTGGGATTTTAGTGTATACAATCTTAAGAAAGCTTTTTGCTAAAAACTTACACTTTTCTCTCTTTCTATCTAGCTCTCTCTTTTCTCTCAATGCCATTCTCTTCCCCTCTCTAATCTGATACACTCTATCTCTATATGCAATTATAGATGGATGCAAAGTCCATGAGGTGGGAGACCATGGGAGACAAGGGTGATGGAGTGATATGGATGGATTGAAAATGGTTGCCTACTTTAAGGAAAAAAACGAACTCTCTTTTGACAAAGGTGGCAAAGAGATGATAATGAAGGGTCATACCGGGCTGAGGGAGGGTGTATCTAACAAGAAATATTTGAATTGGGCATGACCCACACGCTTTTATCAAGAATTCTGCAAACTGCCTTGTTTTTGGGGCAAAGTAGCCTGTTCGGCCACAAAATGATCCACCCAGCCACCAAAGATGCTGGTCGGCCACAAACTATTCATGCCAACCGACCACTATTCATGCAGACAGCCACTATTCATGCCGATTGGCCACTATTCACATAATTGTTTTTTCTTATTTTTAGGGAAAATAGGGTTTTCAACAGAATTCTCGTCCTTTCCTCCTATTTCCACATTGTTCTTTGCTCAATTTCCCCAAAAAAAGTTTCATTTTGAAATTTTAAAATGAACCTCGAAACATTACGGGCATATTAAGAATAAAGCGCGAAAGGAAAGTTTCGAAAGAGAGCTTTGAACGGGTCTTGTACACTTGGCCAAAACAAGCTTAGGTTTTGAAATGAAGCACAAATTTCATTTTTCTTCCTGAGAATTATGCACAAAACATATTCTTATTTTCATCATTTGCTAATTAAAAGGAAGGGCCGAAGTCTTAGGGTCGGTCAAAATAGAGTGTCTACAATTACATTGGCCTAAAAAGGCCTTTTACTGGAGTTCTCATTGTCCTCAGACGGTCGATGACAATCCTTAGCACAGTGCCCTTGTATACCACAATTGTAGCATATGCCATTGAACCTCTTATTGTCACCACCATTAGGTCCATTTCTAGTAAACTTTCTTTTCTTGGTTCTCTATGATTATTCCACCACATTAGCCCTAGCCTCCATAGGATAATCCCATACTTTCTTCTCAGAAGCCTAATTGTTTTCTTCTATCCTTAACCTTACAATCAAGTATTCAAGCGACATTTCTTTGCATTTATGCTTTAGATAATTTTTGAAATCCTTCCATGACGGTGGTAGCATCTCAACGATAGCAGCCACTTGGAAAAACTTATTTAGAATCATTCCTTCAGCATGAATATCATGAAATATCACTTGAAGTTCTTGTACTTGACAGATGACGGTTTTAGAATCTGCCATTAAGTATTCATGAAATTTACCGACAATAAATTTCTTTATGCCAGCATCTTCTATCTTATACTTTTTGTCCAAAGATTTCCATAATTCTTTTGTCATCTTCAATGACTATACACATTATACAAAGTGCTGTCCAGCCCATTAAGGAGATAGTTCCTACACAACAAATCAGCATGCTTTCCCGCTTCCACTACAGCAACCATTTGCTGATCAGCCTCATTTTCATTTAGAACGGGAGCATCTTCACGGATGAACTTTGCCAGATTCAAAGTGGTGACATAGAATAACATTTTCTATTGGCATCTTTTAAACTCTACACAATTAAACTTTTCTGTTTTCTCACCATGGTTTATCGGAACTATTGCATGAACAGGTGTCAGAGTAGGAACAATAATAGTAGTACCAGAACTAGTATTTCTAGTTTCAGAAGCCATTATTTCTTGCATATAACCAAAAAAAAAAATAAATACCTTTAAATTTTTCTAATCCACTGAGTAAAAAGAAAAAATTACAATATGAATCATTGAGAGAAATTCCATGGAAATTATATAAAGTTTGAGGCATACCAAATTCATGACCATAGAAAACAAATTAAGTGAATTGTCTAGAGAGAAAAAGATTTCCTATTCTTCTCTTAATTTATCATGCAATTAATCAAATTGAAATTGAATTAATCGGTGATCTTTTGTCTCCAAATAAAAATCTACTTCCATCTCCTTAAAATATCTCTTAAGCCATTTCAAATAATGGCTTCTGAAACTAGAAATACTAGTTTTGGTATTACTGTTATTGTTCCTGCTCTAACACCTGTTCATGCAACAGTTCGAATAAACCATGGTGAGACCCCAAAAAAGTTTAATGGAGCAGAGTTTAAAAGATGGCAACAGAAAATGTTATTCTATATCACAACTTTGAATTTGGCAAGGTTCATCTGTGAAGATGCTCTCGTTTTAAATGAAAATGAGGCTGATCAGCAAATGGTTGTTGTAGTGGAAGCATGGAAGCATGTTGATTTCCTATGTAGGAACTATATCCTTAATTGGCTGGACAATACTTTGTATAATGTGTACAGTCCATTGAAGATGGAAAAAGAATTATGGGAATCTTTTGACAAAAAGTATAAGGCAGAAGATGCTGGCATGAAGAAATTTATTGTCGGTAAATTTCTTGAATACTTAAGGGTAGATTCTGAAACCGTCATCAGTCAAGTACAAGAACTTCAAGTGATATTTCATGACATTCATGCTGAAGGAATGATTCTAAATGAGTCTTCGATTGCTATCATTGAGAAGCTACCACCATCATGGAAGGATTTCAAAAATTATCTAAAGCATAAACGCAAAGAAATGTTGTTTGAAGACTTGATTATAAGGTTAAGGATAGAAGAAGACAATTGGGCTTTTGAGAAAAAAGTATGGGATTATCCTATAGGGGCTAGGGCTAATGTGGTGGAATAATCATAGAGAACCAAGAAAAGAAAGTTTACTGGAAGTGGACCTAATGGTGGTGACAATAAGAGGTTCAATGGCAAATGCTACAATTGTGGTATACAAGGGCACCGTGCTAATGATTGTCGCCGACCGCATAGGGACAATGAGAACTCCAATAAAATGTCTTTTCAGGCCAATGTAACTGAGAAGGAGACTCTTTCTGATGAAGTCTCTGAATTAAATCTATGTTGTTAAGGAAAAATAATTGTAGTCTACTTTTAGTTTTGTAACAATGAACAGTAAGCTCTACATATAGTTTTGTACTTGAGTTATTGGTTTTTAATAATATCATCCTCTTTATTCATATTTTGTGATATGATTATGATGTTATCACAAAATTGCAACTTGTGTAGTCATAATTATTCTGAATTTTCTATTTCATAAATTTGATTTGGAATTTTATGATTCAAGCACACCATAATCAATAAATGATGAATGTTATATACTGATTTATATCAAAATTTTGGAGGTGTATTGATATTTTTGTGTGGTAATATCTTAATAAGAAAATCGATATTTCTTAAAGTACTTAAAATGTGGGGGTGCTTGGAGGATTTTACAAAAGTAACAGTTCACATAGCAGGTCCACGAAAAATTTCAATTCTTTCTATAGGCCAAAATTGGAGTAGAAGCAAAAATGGTTTCATTAACTCCTAAGGAACACCTCTATGTTTATTATTTGATTTGAAAATGGGAGTGACATAGAGTAACGGTAAGTCTCAATGTAATCAAAGACTTAATATCGTAGGACATTTGCTTTCAATTTTGAAGATTGTCTAAGGATAATATAGTGGATCTACTAACTACTCAATAATATATAACTGAGAAGGTCAAAAAAAAATAGCGACTGTTAAACAAAAGGTTTGACCAAAGAGAAAATTAGGGAAATTTCATTGAGGGGAATGTGATTAAAGCCTTTTAACATAATGGCAACCCAACCTAATTGACTGGAGATCCCAAGATATAGGTTCAAAGGAACAACCGAATTATGGATGACTCACCAGAAATCACTAAGGGAGTCTATCTCCTATCCATTCCTATGATGAGAGTAATATTTGTAACATGTGTTGTATGTAAGGGACTTAGGGTAAGCTATGCTTTTAATGATCACTTATATCTTGAAAACTGTAGAAGGGTATCTTTCAAGAGGATTATTTAAGAGACTCAAAATAAGGATCACCTATATGAGTGTGAATGGGCTGCTTCTATGAGAAATTGATAAGGCTAAAATCTCTAAAGCACTCATGAAACATCAGGATATGCCCAAGGCCAAAACGGGCACTACCGTGAGAACTAAGTTGTGTCTAGAGATATTCTGTGTGAATTCTACTGCCTTGGCTTACACAAACGGTTGAACAGTTCAAGGCATCACGTCCACTGATTAGCTAGTAAGTCTGATAGTCTTTCTCCAAGGAAGGTTCAAAGCTAAAAGCTACCTATCCCCATTTAGAATATTTCCAATTGAAATCTCTTTGATTCTGCATTGAGTCTTGCATACTTTTTCATCATTTCATTCATGTGGGAGATTATTAGAAAAATGGTTTAGAAACCATTAAATAGGTGAATGAGAAATTGGCATCGTCGGCGCAGGTTGATGCCGGAGAGATCGATGCCATGAGAGAGAGTAAAGAGAGAAAGACATCTAGGGTTCTCCAAGCTCTTTCAAACCCTATTGCGATTCCCCAAACTCCAAACCAAAAACATGGTTTCGAGAGATAAAACTACCACCACCATCGCCGCTATCAACGGCAAGGAGACTCACTATAGAGGTGTGAGGAAGAGGCCATGGGGAAGGTATGCCGCTGAGATCCTAGATCTTGGCAAGAAAAGCCGCATCTAACTTGATACCTTCGACACTGCAGAGTAGGCGGCGCATGCATACGACTCGGTGGCAAGGGAGTTCCATGACACCCAGGCTAAAACTAACTTGCCTACCCCATCCAAACTCGTTCTCACCGTCGTCGTCACCACCAACAACAACCAGATCATTATCGTCAACACCCTTCCTTCAGATTTGAAAAAATGGGCCCTGCCACTACTCCTCTGCCGATCTGTGTTGATCTTGCCGCCAATCTCATCTCCGATCTGCCTCTCTCTTTTCTCTCTCCTCTCTCCTCATCTCCGATCTGAATCGCTACCTCTGAGATTTCTCTCTCTCTCTCTCTCTCTCTCTCTCTCTCTCTCTCTCTCTATCGATTCTATCTTTTTATTTATTTTTTAGATGTAAGTTTAGATATGATATTATTGTTGTTATTGGGGTTGATGATGATGATGATGATGATAAAACATATTGCAATATGTGTGACTTTAGGGTTTAGTAAGATGAAAAGAAGAGAGAAGAGAGAGATTTTTTTTCCTATATGTTGTAATGTGCATGTAGTGATGAAATAGATTTTTTTTTTTTCCCTAATCTGTTGTTGTTGATAATGTTGATGATGAAGAAACAGATAATAGGATAGATTTGTTCAAAATTTGAATAGATAATAATAGTTGAACAAATTTGGACAGAAAAAAATTAAATAGATAAAAATTTTTACACAGATAAAATATTTGAACAGATAGATTTAAACAGATAAGCTTAAATTTTAAACAGAAAGAATATTTGAATAGACAGATGTAAGGTGGTGATGGGATGAGGAAGAAAGATTCATTTCAACAGATAAAACAGAAAGAGTGGAACTTTTCAATAGATAGAGAGAAAATAGATGTGGAGAGAGAAACATATAGAGAGAAAGTTTAAAAATGGTGTTAATCTAAACAGATAGAAAAAGTAGATTATAAAAATTCAACAGATAAAAACAATTCAACATATTGGTCAAAACAATTAAACGGATATATAAAAAAATTTGAATAAATAGATATAAATTTGAATAGATAGAAAATAATTTGAACATATAGATATAAATTTAAATAGATAGTCAATGAAAGTCAACGAAAGTCAACAGATAAATTAAGGGGCAAAATTTAAAACAAAATATTCTTTAGAAAATATTCACGAGACCTAATACCTTATACCATCCTTAACTTAGACTTTTCAACAATTATCTCTTCAAATAATAGGTAAAACTAGTAAATCGATCTAGTTTGGTCCAAATTGTCAATTTCATCTAGTTTTTATTAACTTAGGTTCTGATTTCTAGTTTTAAATCGATTTAAATCTTGATATATTTGTTTATGGGCACTTTTTTATAAATCCATTTTCACCTACTTATGTTTCATTTAGTCCATATTATTTTCTTATATTCCAATAAGTCCTATAGGTGACATAGTTATCAAAATATCCCTAATAATATTCACATTTACAGTGCGAATGTTCTGTGATATGAATATTCATACCGTCAATGTGAATGTTCACATCGCCAATGTGATTGTTCATACCATCAATGTGAATGTTAACATGTCAATGTGAACATTCATATTATCAATGTAAATATTCACACGTTAATGTGAATATTCATATTGTAAAATATGAATATTCACATCACCAAATTTCTAACTGTTGAAAAAATATTTATAATGATAGAAATGTTCATAAAATACCTTAAATATGAGAATTATGATTTGGTAGATCAAATGTTCAAATAATAGCACTTATTATAATATTAGAATATCTTATGGATTAATTGAGATACAAACACTTGAAAAATGATTTTTTAATAAATCTCTCATTTGTTTATTATTTTTTAAATATTTTTATATGTAAAACTAGAATATAGAAGTTACTAGTAACCAAGGTTTTAAAAAGCGGTCTCAACCGTTACGTAACGGTTGTGATGGTTACCGCCACCCGTTACGGCCACTTTTGTAGTGTGATTGAGATTTACAGGTGTGTCCGCCGTAGCTGCTACCGTAGCGGTTGTAACAGTGCCGTAACAGTCGTAACGACCTATTACACACCGATACGTAATGGTACTGACCTGCTTCTTTCAAAAAAACACATAAAAAAAAAAAAAAAAGGCTGAAAATGGGAGAAGAGGGATAGAGAGAGAAGGGGAAGATAAAAAGGGAAGATAGAGGAGTAAGAGATAGAGAGAAGAGGGAAGATGAAGAACATGTTATTGATTTATTGAAGCTGTAGGACCTATAAAATTCTATTCAACTACTATCACTCAACCATTTTGTTTGTGTGTGCGATCTATATGTTGTTTGAAAATAATAATAATAATAATAATAATAATAATAATAATAATAATAATAAGTGTGGTCATTATCTATTTGGCTTGATTAAAAAATATATATATATTTAGATTCTTATTTATTCTCTTACTTTTGTCATTGTTTATTTTATATATAATAGTTAGTGATTGATTGTGTATAATATAAAGTCATTAATTATTAAAATTAAATTTAAAAAACTTAGTTTATAGTGATTTAAAAATATGAAATATATTGGATCACATTTAAAAATTTATAAAAATTGATCAATATTTATTTTAAAACCCAATAAATATGATTATGTAAAAAAAAAAAAATGCGTATTGGTAAGTTTTTTTCAAATTGCGCGAAAAATAAAAAAATTCACGGTTCCAGTTACCGCAACCGTTACCCTACAACCTTGACACTTCGCAACTGCAACCGCTCCATCGCCACCGTTACGGTGACTGCAACCGCTTTTCAAAACCTTGCTAGTAACATTCAAACACCAATCTTGACTATGGAATCGATAAGCTCTGACTAATTAATTTTTTTTTTAAATCTTAAAAATATCGGTTTGGACTAACGATAGCCACCCTTAACCCTAATTCCTGACCCTAGTGAAAGAAAAAATAAAAATAAAAGCAGAGATAGAATTCAGAAACATAATCTAATCCCATCTGGTTCATTTCCTAACTAGTTATAATCCCCTCTTTCCAACTTTAAATTTATTTATTAATTTTTTAATTAGAACTTGCAGATTATGAAAATGAATAAAGAAATAAAGAAAGAAAAAAAAAAAAATCAAAACTCATAAGCGATCCAGAAATTACACCAAAAATGAGGCTAGAGTGTGTTGACAAATAAAAAATAGCGAATTTTCAAAGAAGATTGAAGTTGACCAACCCAGGATTTGCCGAGGCAACAACTATGAATTAATGGTGTTGTTGGTGTAATAATTAAAATTAATTAATTAATGTAGTTAAAATAAAAATATTGGACAAAAATTATCACCATGAGAAAATATTAAAATTTACTGGTTCAACAAACTTTGCTTACGTCCACTGATATATTCATTGTGTTTACACATTACTCACTATCACTATAATAATAGTGATACATCATATTTTTACATATATGATATACACAACGATTCAGACTGAGAGGTGGTAATCTTGCTTTGTTTTAACGAGATTCAACCTTTTCTTGGTTGAAGAAACCTTCAGACCCGTTGCAAAAAAAAATCTCCAATTGCTTGTATCTCTCGAGACATAGTAGCCCGACTGATAGTCATATTGACTTAAACTAACGTTGCATATTAGTAATTGAATCCAAAATTTCACCACATAAAACACCCTTACACAATTGTGGGGATGTATTTTTTAGGATAAACTATCAATAGGTCATAATAGTTAGATTTAATTCCCATCAAATCCTATTGAAAATAAGTCTTAATAAAATTATCGCTAAATTTTTTTTTTTTTTTGAACGAATTTTTTCATCACTAAAAATTAAAAATTATCGCTAATACTTACAATTAGTGACTTTTTCTGTGATGAATTTTTCAAACTAATTAAAAGTTAATAATGTTTTTTTGTGACAATTTTTTTAAAACCGTCGTCAAAGTTTATAATTAGTGATATTTTTTGTGACAAAATTTTCAAACTGTCACTGAAAATTAACAATTAGTGACGTTTTTAATAGTGTTCGATAAAAAATGTCATTAATTCTCATAAGACCTATTGGACAAAAAGTTTACCTATTAGGATGTGTAAGTCCCCTTATTTTTTAATAGGATTACGTGGATCTAAGTTCTTGGCTAGGTCAGGCTGAGGTGTCATGTGATGTGACAATACTAGTCAAGGTTATGACATTAGTCAAACTTCAGTAAGAATATGACTCATCGGTGGTGAATCCCCAATAAGGATGTCACTCTTGAGTTGGGTAAGACTCCTAAGTGGTGAAATCTCAATAAGGATGTGAATCCTGATCAGTTGGGTATGAATGAGACTATTGAGAAGATCACACTCAACCCAATTAGAAAAGTAACTTTAGATATAGAATAATTGCTAGGCAAGTAGAGCCCTAGATAGAAAAGGAAACCTAAGATGAGGCAAAATAGTCCTATATAAATAACACACTCTCATGAATTGAGGTACGTATATTCTAGTAATTTGTAGGATTTGTATTATTGAGTATTCTCTATAGAGAGAAAGTCAAGACCGGACAGGCCACTAACAATTCTCCATCTTGCAGATTCTCTGTGGATTCATCTCAAGTACGGGCAACATTTGGAATCATCGCCAGTACCGACAATGTTTTGAGATATTCAGGATGAGGTAATATTTTTAGATTTGATTGTGTGGTCAAATTTTAGCACACACAATAATCATATATGTTGTAAAAGAGATTATGTATCAATATCTTTATTTCAAATTCAAAACTAGTGAATGAAAATTCTTAAAATTTAAATCAATAGACTTGTTGATTTTAAATTTTAGTGACTGTCAAATAATCTTATGCAAGCCTGATTATCTTAATCTAACAACTACAATAGTCTAACTCAGAAGCAACAAATTAATTGCACCGAAATGTAAAGATGATTGAAGTTTACCAACTCAGAATTTGAGAAGGCAACAACAACTACAGAGACTCTACAGACAAACCCTCAACTCTTTCTCCTCTCTCTCATCACTTGCCACTTTCAGGTACTACTCCAAAACCAAAATCATATTCTTTTTATTTTTTATTTTTTATTTTTTCATACACATATATGTTTCGATAATGTTCCTGATAAATAGACAGAAAGTGTTGGGATATGTATGTTATATGTAAGGCAAACCCTATCAGTGCAAATTCTTCCTTTAGAAGAAATTACCAATAGACTTAAAAACTAGATAGTTTTGGGATTGATGGGAAAAAATTAAGGTAATGTTTGGTAGAGTTTTAGAATTATGATTTGAGAATAGAGTTGTATTTTAAATTTGTGAGTTTTGGAATTTTTAGAATTGCGTATCTGTATTATTGAATTGAATGAATGAATACAATAGGAGAAGCCTGTATATATAGGTTAAAAAGAAACCTAGATAAGTATAGAAGAAGATAAAGATACAAGGAGATAGAGATAGAGATAGAGATACAAGATAGGGATAGAGACACAAATAGATAAGTGTAATATAATAATATGCATTAACAGCCCCCCCACAAATTCAAGGTCGGTAGGCATCAACCAACTTGAGTTTGGAAACTAGATCACTGAAATGACCAGGAGGAGAAGCCTTGGTGAAGATGTCGGTTGTCTGATTGGTAGAGATAACAAAGATAAGACGAACAGTGCCACTAGTAACATGTTGTCGTTTGAAGTGACAATCAATCTCAAGATGTTTTGTGCAATCATGGAAGACATCATTATGGGCAATCTAAATAGCACTCTGATTATCACAATAGAGGTTAATCGCAGTAGAATGAGAAACCCCCATATCAGAAAAAAGCTATCGAAACCACACAAGCTCCTAAGTAATGTCTGCAAGAGCACGATACTCAGCCTCAGTACTAGAATGAGCAACAAGAGTTTGCTTCTTGCTACGTTAGGCAATGAGAGAGTCACCCAAGAAGAAGCAGGAACCTGTAGTAGAACGGCGATCAGTAGGGTCCTTTGCCCAATCAGCATCAGAAAATGCATGTAACTGTAGGGAAGAGTGAGCGGAGTAGTTAAGACCATGAAACATAGTGCCTTTGAGATAGCGCAAAATGCGAACTAGAGTATCATAGTGCAGAGAGCGAGGACCAGCCATGAACTGACTAACAATGTGAACATCATAAGAAATGTTTGAACGAGTAACCATGAGATAGACAAGACTGCTAACTAGCTGCCGATATAAAGTAGCATCAGACAACAGGTGACCTTCAAGAGGTGTGAGACGAGTCTGAAGATCAATGGGAGTAGAGGTAGTCTTGCAATCGGTAAGACTAACATGATCCAAGAGATCAGAAATATACTTGGCTTGGGAGAGAAAGTAACCAGACGAATCATGAGAGATTTCCAAGCCGAGAAAATAGCTGAGAAGACCCAAATCCTTCGTCTCAAACTGGTGAATGAGAAACTGTTTGAGACTAGAGATACCCACCATGTCATCTCCAGTGATGATCATATCATCTACATAGAGAAGAAGAAGAATAGTACCACGCTCTGTCTTATGAATAAAATGGGCAGAATCATAGGCACTGGAGGAGAATCCAAAATCATAAATGGTGAAGCTAAACTTGGCGAACCAGGCACAAGGAGCTTGTTTCAAACCATATAAAACACGACGAAGTTTACAGACTTTGGAAGGCGGAATAGAGGAACCAGGTGGAGGTTTCATATAAACTTCCTCAGTGAGATTGCCATTGAGAAATGAATTCTTCACATCCATTTGACAAAGTTTCCAGTGGCGAGTAGCAGCAACGACAAGTAGGCTACGAACAGAAATCAGATGGGCAATAGAAGCAAAGGTTTCTTCATAGTCAATCTCATATTCTTGAGTAAACCCCCGGGCAACAAGAGGAGCTTTGTAACGCTCAATAAAACCATCAGAATCAGTCTTGAGCTTGTAGACCCATATGCAACTAACAACACTTTTTCCAGGAGGAAGATCAACCACATCCCAAGTATGAGTTTTATCAAAAGCCTATAGTTCATCAGTCATAGCTTGTTGCCAAGGAGGGTTAGAACAAGCCTCCCGATAGGAAGTAGGTTTATGAGAGGAAATGCAGTAGAACTAATAATGAAATCACGAAGAAGGATAGAAGGTTGTGTTACTTGAGTAGAATGACAAAGAGGTTCCTTAGAAGCACGACTAGGAGGCGAAGTAGAAGCCTTAGGATGGGCCGGAAATAGCATGGCAAGACTAGGAGTTGCATCAGGGAGTGCAGCATCAGTAGGACCAAGAGACGGAGCGGGATCCTCAGGATGAGCCAGAGGCAGCATGGCAGAAGTAATGTCTGTATCAAGCTCATCAAACAAAAGAGAGGGATCAGTGAAGAATGATGTAGTGGGAGGACTGAACAAATGAAACTTAGATATAGAAGAGAACATCTTGTCTTCCCAAAATACCACATGATGAGAGACACAAAAATGTTGAGAAATAGGATCCCAACAACGATAGCCTTTATGTTCAATCCCATATCCCAAGAAGCAACACAGATGGGCTCAAGGTTCTAATTTGGAACACTTATGTGGTTGAAGGAGGACAAAACAAGGACATCCAAACACACGAAGACGAGAATAAATAGGAGATTGGCCATGTAAGCGCTCATATGGGGTATGGTTGTTGATGGTAGGAGAAGAAACACAGTAGATAGTATAGGCAGCTGTGAGAGTGGCTTCCCCCTCAGAAGTGCTCAGGACAAGACTAGGAAATTAAAAGAGCACGGACAGTATCTAAAAGATGACGATATTTACACTCAGCACGACCATTTTGTTGGGCGGTACCAGGACAAGAATAGTGAGAAAGTGTGCCATTTTGACGAAGGAATCTCAAAAAATTTGTTTCTTTGTATTCTTGGGCATTATCAGCACAAAAAACTTTTATGGTGGAAGAAAACTGAGTTTTGACCATTTGTGAGAAATCATAGTATATTTTTGGTAACTCAGAGCGAGGCTTCATAAGAAATAACTAGGTAAAACAAGTGAAATCATCTACAAAAATGACAAAGTATTTAGATCCTCCCATAATGGTATTAGGTGTTGGTCTCCAAACGTCAGAGTGCATGAGATCAAAAGGTGCATGAGACATAGAAGTACTGGATGGAAATGGTAAAGCACATTGTTTTGCTAGTTAACAGGATAAACAATCTACTTTATCATTTGGAACAGGACCTAACTGACCGCCGGAAACTAGAGATCGTAAACGACCAAAAGAAACATGACCTAATCGAGAATGCCATAAGGCAAGAGGAGAACTAGGAGTAGTAAGAGCAAAATTCTGGATAATGAAAGGATTGGAGAAGGGAATGCGAAGGTGAATGAGCTTATACAGACAGCTATGTCTACAACCGATCCCAAGAGTTTGTCCCGTCTTTGGATCTTATACACCACAACCAATTAGAGAAAAGAGAACAGTGAGGCCAAGATCACATAGTTGACCAATTGAAACAAGATTAAGTGCAAGATTGGGGATCAGATAATTGTGGAGTAGAGAAACAGTAGAGGTGGACATATGTCCTAGATGACTAATATGCATTTGAGAGCCATCAGCAGTGTGAATAACAGGTAACGTGGAAGAAGATGTAATAGAGGAGAAAAGTGTAGGGTCAGAGGTCATATGGTTGCAAGAAGCAGAATCAAAATACCAAGAAGAGGTACCTGGAGTAGCTGAGAGGACAGTAGAGGGTGTACTAGAGGTAGAAATAACCTTTTTGACAATAGCTTCAATGTTCTGAAGAATATAGGATGGTGATGGAGCAACAACGGATGAAGAACCAGAGACAACTATAGTAGATGCAAAATGTGTTGAAGACTAATCTCGGTTGTATGTTGTAGAGGGTCCAGAATAGCGACTGTGCTGAGGACAACTGTTTGAACGAGCCATGAGGTAATTAAATAATGAATAACAAAGGAGAACCAGTGATGGTGGAGTAGAACTGGATAAAACAAAGTGCACTAGTGAATCTGGAACGTCGAAAATAGTCAGAAACCAGGTGCAAAAAATAGGCGAAACAAGCCAAAAATTGAATTTTGGCCAAATAGGGTGCAGGGTTGATGTCAACAAGAGCGAAGCTAATGTTAACAGAGGCACAACTCACCTTAGCACGGCTGAGGTGTGGCGTAGTGTAGCAGAGAAGGCGCGACTCACGTTAGCAGCTGACAAAAGCAGCTTAGGGCTGACGTCAGTGTGTGGGACACGAGCGTGGCTGGGCTAGAACAAGCGTGAGGCTGAGAGGAAGTGGCTGACATGGCTAACGGCTGAGCAAATAGCGTGGTTGATGCGTGGGATAGGGTGTACGAGTGAAGACGGAATAAGATGACGCGCCGAGCACAAAAGTGGCGTGTGAGGGCGCACAAGAAACTTTCTGGTGATAAGATCGGTGTTGGTGGAATCTTGAGAAGATTCCGATCAGTTTGATGTTGAGGAAAAAAAATTTTAGGGAAAAAAAAATGGCGAAACAGTTCGATCAGTGTTTGGGTGATTGAATAAAATGCTGTAGTACCACTATGTACGGGACTAAGCAAAAAAAGAAAAAAAAAAGAAGGCTATAATTTTAGGATCTATAGTTCTGATACCATGTTAGAATTGTGTATCTGTATTATTGAATTGAATGATGAATACAATAGGAGAAGCCTGTATATATAGGTTGAAAAGAAACCTAGATAAATATAGAAGAAGCTAGAGATACAAGGAGATAGAGATAGAGATAGAGATACAAATAGAAAAGTATAATATAATAATATACATTAACATGAATTATGATTTGAAAAGAAAAAAATTGTTTGGTTATGAGTTTAGAGAAGAGTTTTGAATTTTTGATGTTATATATGAAAAGAGAAAATTTATTTGGTTATGAGTTTTGAAAATAGTTTTTAATACTTAATTGAAAAACGTATAACTCATAACCACATACACAACTCAAAACTCTATTGAAAATTCTATTCAAAACTCATAACCAAACTCTTCTTAAAATTCAATTCAAAAAAATAATTTGTCATTTTGGTATAAAAAAATGATTTATATATTTAAAAAATATCAAAAACAAAAAAAAATATATTTTTTCAAATAACAGGTGGCAATTGGCAATTGCAAAAAAAAAAAAAAAAAAAAAAAAAAGAGTTACTATTCCGGTCAATCGATTAGACGACCGACCGGACATCCGAGAGGATGTCTGGGCGGACAACCAGTTAGACCAAAAATTCAAAAATTCTGTTTCGTACCAAAAATGTACGAAACAGAGGGTATGTACAAAAAGGTGTGAGCTTTTCTTGGAAGGAGCTCTGCCAAACGTGAAAGAGAAGTGTGATTTAAAATGTGTGGTGGAATTAATTTTTGAACACCCCATCCAAACAGAGGCTTCGAGAGAAAGGGGTGGAATTATGATTAGAGTGTTGCACCAAACACAAATGTTTGGTTTAGTTTTTGAAATTTAATTTTGAGGTTTTTTTTTTATATATATAAATATTAGTATTTATTTATTTAATTTTTTTTTTGGTTTGTCTTTCAGTTTTTTTTTAAAAATTTTTTTATCTATATTTTGGGCAATAATTTTTTTAGATGTATTTAAAAAGTAAAATATTTATGAAAAAATCTGAAAAAGTTCATTAAAAATAAAAAATTACTTTCATGTGCTTGAATTTTTTGTTTTTAGAGAATAGATTTTTTTTTCACAAATATTTGCTTTGTTTTTTCTAATTTTTTTCATAAATATTTGTCTTTTTATATGCATCTAAAATTAAAAAATAAATAAATAAACAAACAAAATATGAAAAAATTTCAAAAAAAAAAAAAAAGGAAGTAAAAATTTATTTGGGACATAGATTCTTTAAGCGCTCGAAATATTTTTGGAGTATAATAAAACCCATTTCTAGATCTGGAGTTGCTCTCTTCCTTACCACTATCGTCTATATTTGTTCATATTTCATTTTATGGGCCATTAATGATAATCGAAACGTTAATATGCAATTGCAAAATTATCATATTGCTCTGTAATTTTTTCTCTGGTCATTCTATAATACACACTCTTTTCGTTGTGTATGCAAATTATAACATTTACGATGTTGATATTACAAAGGTCATTACTAAATCATTTTCAACCATAATTAAAAAAATAAATAAATACAATAAGTCATAACCAAACACCAATTAGGCCACATTTGTTTGGTTTAATAGGATGGAGGAGATTAAAAGTACAGTATGATCAACTAAGAAGATTATTAATGTCGTGGTATTAGATTGAAGATGTAGGATAAAGAGTATTTGTTTGTGATTAATAATACAATAGATAATATTAGTATATAAAATTAATATTTTTTAACTGTTAGTATTTTTATAATATTATAATTATTATTTATTTTTTTTGGATATAAAAAATATAAATTTTGCTTAAAAATTCACGAATCCCCTCACTCAATTTCTAATCTCAACTTCATGGGATTGGTAGTCCTACCAATGGAGGTGATTACTAGTTCAAAGGCACAATTAACCCCCCACTCATATCCCCAATCAAATATTCTTTAAGTGGATCTTACAGACTATTAATTCAATCATCTTCCCTAAAGACCCAAACGAACATGGCTTTTAGGTATAACTAACCACCTTTTCGATTATAACTAAAATAATAGTCACAATGAGTCATAACCAACCTCACAAATGAATCATAGCCAAATATTACAAATTTTTTCTCAATTAACTACTGCAGAAGTTGTTTGTCGCTAATTTTTGTGATGTCATTTCTTGTTTTTAGACATTAATATAAATGCTCTAATGGAGTCTTTTATGTAAGGTATGATTCACGTTTTATGGGAAAAAGAAAAATGGTTGGTGCTCTAATAGCACTAAAAGTGGTGCTTTAATAGCACCACTAATGATGTGGTCGTGGGCAGGATCCACTGCCTATGCATTTTTTTTTTTTTTTTGGCATTCCTAATGCATGAGTGCTATTAGTGATTTTTTTTTTTTAGTGGTATGAATCATTGTTGTGGGAAAAAACTTGTATCAATATTTATGATTGATATCTTATTCCTTAATGTCTTATTCATTTACAATAAAATATTCTTTTTTGTGTATATAGATAAAAGAAAAAAAAAATTTAATAATAATTGTTAAAATATCTAAGAGAGAAATATTATATTAAATTGAATGTTGTGTTGAATAATTTTTGTAACAATGTATATAAGACTCTTTTATATAGGAGGAGAGAAATCTAAGTATGGTAATCTTAAATATGGTAATAAATATAATATGATATGTATGATAGATAGAATATATAGTTATTATATTTAACACCCCCCTTAAACACAAGCAGTGATACCAACTTGTATTTGGAGAGAGAAACTAAAACATAAAACAAAACTAAAAGATAAAATAAAAGGCAAATAGAAGTCCGAATGGGAGTGTAAGGGCACTTGACATAGATCAGAGGTCGGAGCTAATGCCGGGAGACAATTTATGGTCGTGTCGGACTGTTGTAGGAACTGGTCGGAATTAATACTTGGATAGTTTAAGGTCATGCTGGCCGTTGTAGAAACTGACCAGAACTAATGCCGGGACAGTTTAAGGTCATGCCAGACCGATGGAGAAGAACCAGATGTTGAACCAAAAAATGTGACACACACGTAACTTATGACATGGTGCTGAACGGTGATGGCAACAAATGATATTGTGCGCTAGGGGGTGACTTATGAGAAAGTGCGCCATGGGGCAGTTTGGGTTGTGCGCCAGAAGGGGTAACTTAGATTGTGCGCCAGATGAAGCGGCTTGGGTTGTGCGCCAGATAGGGCGACTTGGGTGGTGCGTTAGACAACGACTTATGAGAAAGTGCACTAGGGGGTGTCTTGGGTGGTGCACCAGAGAGAGCGGCTTGGATTGTGCACCAAAGGGGCGACTTGGGTGGTACGCCAGAGGGGGCAACTTCAATTGTGCGCCAAAGGGGGCTGCTTGAGGAGTGCGCCAAAAGAGGCGACTTAGGGAGTGCACCAAGGGGACGACTTAGGTGGTGCGGCATGGAGGGCGACTTAGGTAGTGCGCCAAGGGGGAGGCTTGGGTGTTTGCATGGTGTATAACCATATTGACTATGATATAGGTATAATAGTAATACTATGTTCATATGGAGTTAGCATCGTTTGTTCCTTAAAACTTTTTGTTATGGTTCATTTTGTTTCTTTGTATTGAAAAATTTTAGAAGTAAATAAGAATTGACTCCATTCGAATAGAATGATGCAACATTTTATGGTGTCTCTACCAATCAAAAGATGCGACCCTTCACTTTTAAATAGTTACGACTTCTCAGAAGGGTCACAGATACTTTTATAAATACTATCTCCATAGCATTCATTTAATATATGATTTTGTATTCATACATTATGTCTAATGTAAAAGAGAGAGTACACACCTTGCATTAATTGGTTCGTTAGGCTTACAATTGTAGTGTTGCATCTGTAAGGTTTAGATCATTGTTTTGCAAGAGATAGATGTCTATTAAATCTAAAGCACCATGGAAAGACGAATATGTCTTAAGGACACTGTCTACCACAGGTCTCGATCACAATCTTCATTATCTAATTGGGTTTATTAGGATTTCGCATTATGTCTGTATGTTGATTTTCTTAGTTTTTGGTTTTGTGTATTTGGTTAATGGAAAATTTAATTTTTGTTTGTTGAGTAAAAAATTACACAGCGGCAAACACATTGTTTGTCTATTATTTATCCAACACTTGGTTGCTGTCATATTCCAGTTAAGTATTTTTGGAAAGAAACAAATAAATAAAATGATATGTTGCAAATTGAATAAGAAACTTACAAAGACTTTTGGGATGTTGGAGATTTAGCTTTTGAGTTTGGTGGGTAAGAAACATATGAAACATCCCAAAAGGGGCATGGATAGGCATAGAGAGTTTTGTGCACATTATTGCAAAAAGTTGAGTGTCAATTTTTTTTAAAAAAATAATATTTAAAGCTTATGTCTATTTTTTCCTCTTTAGATATTTCGCAAGTAGTTCTAGAAAACCATGTGGTAATGAATGGGAAAATTGAAATTCGAAGAAGAAATGATTTTTTGGTTGCATGCAGCCAATAAAGTAAGCATTTTTATTTAAACTAGTTAAGCTTAACTTAGTTAGCCACCATGACTTTCCCAAAGGTTTAGCTCCAAGGAAAAGGTCATGAGTTCAACTCTCTCTAAGGGGAATTGAATTAGAATGCAAACACTTAGTATTTTGCAAGGGTGGGAAGGCTAACTCTCATAGGTACTAATCTAAGACTTTTGTTGATATATATAAAATAAAATAAAATAAAAGAAAGAAAGAAGAAGAAGAAAATAAAAGAAAAGTGTAAGGATTTAATTTAAATGAGTATAGAACCAAATGATTGTTAATTTAGCAATGTTGGTGTTTGCCTTATTATCTCTGTGTTGATTTCTATTATAGAATACGATTTCATTTTAAGTTTTCACAATGTTCCTTACGCGATTTATTTAAAACTCACAGTTGAATCAAATTTCAAATGATGATTGAACAAATCAATTATCATGAACTTAATATTGCTTTTTCTTTATTAGAAAAATCGATGATGAATGACTAGTCCCAACTTCCCTACGATATTATTCAGTTGATTGCAATCAGATTTCATGCTATTGAAGATTTTCTTGCATTTTCTTTTGTTTGTCACTCATGGAGATTATTTTATTTAACTGAAAGGTAGATTCCTGGTCTTTAGATTCCATGGCTAATGCTATCCGATAATGAAAAGAGTGACATCAACAATTTCTTTAGTTTATATAAGAACAAGGTTTATCAATTAGAACTACGTAAGGTTCGTGGTAGGCGGTGTTGGGGTTCACCTCATGGATGGTGAAAAATCTAAACATCTCCTAGATATTGATTTGTGATTATGTATTAATTTTGACCAGTAAATAGCAATCCCAATCAAACAATCGAAGAGAAATCGACACAACGATTTTACGTGGAAAAACCACAATTGGAGTGCCTCCAATTGTAATAAAAAAACCACGGGCAAAAGCCACAGAACAATCCACTAAGAAGACATAAAGAAATTACACAAGTGTACTCTTAATTACCTAGCGAATCCATGCTCTAATCGAAACTAACCCTTATGTGCCTCTTCTAACCCCTTCTTCACCTCGGAATTATCTAGCCCAACTTTGAATCCACAACGCCGATGTCGAATCCACGACGATGAGCCACTCCAAAATCCACCAAAGCTTCAGGCCCAAATTCCTCGAAAACCACCGAAAAACAACTCTCTCTTTTGTATTGAATGAAACAAACAACTCTTTGATGTATACTTATCAAACCATGAGTTTCATACTTAACCAAACATCAAAGAAAACTAGCAAAGAAGCTCCAGATGAAAACCCTAATACCTAGGAAGAAGATTTGGAAGTCGTACCCTAAAACCTGACTAAACCGTATCTTTTATAGCAAACAGATCTGCGATCTCTACTCGAGTGCAGGAATGGCTGCTCGAGTGGACTGATTAAAACGCGTGTTTCAGAACACGGATCTACGCTTGAGCATAGGAAGTGCCACTCGAGCACAAAAACACAACTTCCAGTATTTTTGCAAACAATTCAAACTTCTAGAACCAAAGATTCTCCGCTTGAGGGCAAGAATAGATGCTCGAGCGGTCAAGCTGCTCGATCCCCGACATAGTCAACGAAGTGGCAAACGTTATAGGATTAAGATCACAAACTCCTCTGCATTAGCACAATTCAGGTTGGATTCGCATCTAAATACTCATGGCCTCACTAAAATAAAAGAGTGAATAAAATTACAACTGAAAGGAAATTTGTCAAACAGGATTGCCAATAACAAAAACCTAACAGATGGATTTTAACCACATCCACCTTTTGAACCTCTTTCGAGGTCTCGTATCAATCTCCCACCATAACCTACATTTGAGATCCAATTTGATTTTTATAGAGAATGGTATCAGTTCATAGACTTATACAATCGAAGAAAAATTCCTGATTATGGCTATTTAAGGTCCTTATCAGCATTTGGCCTTTTCAAGGCCAGGATACAGTTCTTGGGTTAATGTTGAAGACTTATCCTATTTTAGGTTCATAGATGTTGTGCACTTTAACGGTCAAATTTTTGCCCTTTGTGACGTTGGAAATCTTGTGCCCCTAGGCCTCTAAGGGTGCTATATATTGCTCCACCACCACATCAATTGGCTTAGGAGTAATTATATTTGGTTGAATAATCCATGGATCTTTTGATGGTTTACTGCTGCGATTGTGTCAGCCCTCTGATACATTTTGAAGTTTACAAGTTTGATTTGGATATGACAGAGTGGACAAAGCTCGAGGACTTTGGCAATATAGCATTATTTGTTGGTGACAACTATTCTATGTTTGTTTCTTCATCTAATATTTTAAATTGCAAACACAATAAAATTTATTTTATTGCTGATACAGTGAACAATGGTGATCGTACAATGAGAGTTTTATTGGACGTGATGTCCGCATGTATTGTATGGTGGATGGAACTGTTGAACCTTTTTCTTTGGTGTTGATTACCGTAATTATTATTCTCGTCCAATTTGGGTGATGCTAACTTTGAGCTAGAGGTTACCAATTACTGATTATGCCATTTCTATTGGTACCCTTTGCACAAGCAATGGTTGGGGCGATGGAAAAGAAGAAAAGAGTGAATTCGTTTGGTTGTTTCATACTCATATTTGTATTATTTTTCTTTGTTGTTTTCATTTCCAATCCTATGCTCTTGGCATCCAAAAAGAGTCGATGATCTTGACAAGTGATCTTGTTTGTGTTTATGACATGAAATTGATTTTTTATTTATCATTTTCTTATTGTGAAATTGTAGTTCTTTTAGTAAATATTTCTTTGTTGTTATTTAGGTAGTACATAAAATGTATTTGTAATTTAAATGTTTATCAAGTATTTAAATCTTTATTGCTATGTTGTACTTTGGAATTTAATTTGTCCAATCCCGGTTTAATAGAATGCATTTGAAAAACAAATAACCTTTTAAATTTTTTTATAAACAACTATAAAATACCAACTTGTAGTACCTAATTCACATTAGAGGTCTAATTTAATATCATATTGGTTAATAACATTTAGGGTTAATTACACTTAGCACCACTACACTTTTACCAAAAATTTTACTTTGGTCCCTTCATTTTCAATTATAGCAGTTAACCCTTTAAATTTTAAGTCAAGTTGCAATCTTATCATTCCATCTGTTTACTGTCAACAAAGTTAATAGAACTGTCATTTGAAACATGTGTGACACTTTTGTTTGTTTCATTAGCATCCTTACACTTTTACTAAAATCTCACTTTAGTTCTTTTACTTTCAATTTCCGTTAGCTTTATTAGTGGAAAAAAAAAGGGTGAGATTTGAACTTGATTTAAAATGGAAAGGGTTAATTGTTATAATTAAAAGTAAAGGGACCAAAATGAGATTTTAGTGAAAGTGTATGGGTACTAGGTGTAATTTATCCTAAAAATTAGATCAAGAAGTGCTTGCCATGGGCATTGAAATATTGAAAAAGTTGAATTATGTCATTGAATCATTTTTTTATGAGAAGTGTTTTATGTAAATTTGGATTGTCTACAATTGGTTCTATATGCTGTTAACATTTAGAATGATGTCTCTTGTGGCATACTGCTCTCTTTCTCTCTCTCTCTCTCTCTCTCTCTCTCTCTCTGTGATTATGTGTCTGTCATACCTAGGTTCTTTGGAAGCAAGGTTAGACTCATTGAAGTTGATCTATGGAATGCAAGTTACTTCTCTTAATTCCAGAAGGTTTGCTTGATGCTTATTGTTGAATGACTTATAAACAATATTTAAAATTGTATAGACTAAATCTGTTTCTTTTTCTCTCAATCAAGCAATCTGTGATGGCTTCCTGGTCCCAACTTCCAAATGATCTCATTCATGTGATTGCCAATCAGTTACATGCCATTGAAGATTTTCTTACATTTTTTGTTGTTTGTTGCTCGTGGTGATCAGTTTATTTGAACAAATGCTGATCTCAAGTCCTACAGTCCCATGGTTAATTCTTAATAAAAACCACAAAGGTGAAAGCATCAGATGTTTGTTTAGTTTATATTATATAAGAACAAAGTTCACAAATTACCGCTTCTTGAGGCTCATGGTCGGCAGTATTGGGGGTCTTCTCATGAATGATGGCTTTTAACCATTGGCCAGGATCTCAAGATTCACCTTTTGAATCCCATCACTCGAGTTTAGATCAATCTCCCAACACAATCAACATTTGAGAACAAAGTTCACGTGAAAAATAGATTGGGTTAACTTTATCCACAAGGCCAGAGTCTTTAAGATTCGAGATTGAGTTTGTGACTCTGGCAATTTATGGCTTTGATTGAAAGGATTAAAGCATGGGATTGTGATTATTAATCTCTGAGCCCAACTATCCTATGTTTGTTTTGACATTTTGGTTTAGGATTATTAATCCAATGGATAATTAATCTAATAAATTTGTATGATTATTAGTAATTGGGTAGGGGTGGGATTATGAATACCACACTAATTTGATAGGATTATTAATACCTCACTATTAGTCTTGTGAATCAAACATGGAATTATAGTTTTTCCTTTGCGATACTAGGAGATAGTGTGTGGACTACTATTGTAAGAATTTGTCATCTTTTCTTTTCATCAATGTCATTTGCTTCAAAGATCATATTTTCACTCTTTCTGTCATGGGAACACTTGCTCTTGTTGAGATTGATGGACCCAACCCTCCAAGAGCTATGTACATTTATTCAACACCTAAAGATGAAAGAGGTTGGCCACAAATACATTTGCTTGAATCATTTGATGATCTTTTAATGGTATTTTCTTATGGACGCAAGACTGGCTTATTCAGAGTGCAGAAGTTCGATTTCAATGTTAGGGAATGGGTAATATTGGAGAGCCAAACTTGAATAAGAGAGATGTGGTGAACTAATCAAGATGTTGAAAGGTACATGGATTGGAAACTGAAAATTTCAAATCTACAGAAATTTCAATTTGAATGAGATTTTGAGCCTTGCAAAATGTTGTCCTCACATCTTAATGCTGTGTTTTAGTATGCATTTTATATTGCCTAAAATGGTATGTGTAAACTAATTGAGATGCTATTCAGTAGTTTCGGAGTATCATATTATATTAATCTATTGGCGTTTTAAATTAATAACGTAATGGAAAATTTTAACCTTGAGAGACAAATAATTTACTTGGTGTGGGTTGGAGGCCCACATAGTACTTTGATAGTATTTAATATATTTTTTCAAAAATAAAAAATTAAAAAAAAAAAGGAAAAAGAGGGTGCATTAAAATTGCATCTAAGTTTAGGCATTAAAAGAATCATTGAGTGGAGTAAAGCCTCTAAACTTGCATTTATGTGACCTTTCCTCCAAGTAGAAATCTGTGAGTTCTGTGAATTAGAAGAATAGTAACATCTTGCATGTAAATGAGTATAATAAAAAAATGTATAATTTTTTTAAGATATTTTTAATATGTGTCTTAAGAGTATGCAAGTTAACAAGATCCAATTATTGAAACTAACTATTTTTGGACAACGAAGGAGCCTCTTGATACTTCCTAAACTTGAACAAAATTGTTGAAAGAGGAAATATAATTTTGCTTCTTAAATTATTATGAGAAAATTAATTTGGTACACAGACTTCGTCTTATTTTAATTTTGACTCCTAAATTTTTTGAAATTTGAATTTACCTCCATCATCTGATTTTATTTACAATCAAACCGAATGTGCTGGTGTGACACCAAACTTCATTTAGAATTTTATTTTATCCCCCAAACTATATCTTAAAAATCAATTAGCCACCCAAATATTACAAAAAAAATAAATAAATAAATAAATTAAATATTTAATTAATATTTCTTTATGAAAGCCGCTATTCCCACTCCACTTTGCTCCAAATACACTCCATTCTTTATCCTTATTATACATAGTTACATTAATAACCTTGAAATTTTGATTTTTTCAGAGAGTGTATTTATGTGAAAGGGTATTATTATGTATTAATACCCTTGGAATTTTAATTTTTTCAAGGAGTGTATTTGGTGTGAAAGGTTATTAATGTAACTATATATAATAAAAACAAAAAAAAGGGAGTGTATTTGGAGCAAAGTGGAGTAGGAATAGCAGCTTCCTTTATTATCTCAAAAATGAAAAAAATTAAATTTTAAATAAAAAAATTAAGTATTAGTCCGATTGAGAATTCTTTAGACAATAATTGCTAACTTTTGCTTTAAATTGTCATTCAATCGATGATACAACCGAGTAGGTAATCTCGATTTTGTAGGCAAATCTCGACAATTCATTTGTATCATTCAATATAAATTTTCAAATTTCAAAAGAAGATGTTACTCCCACAATAACTGTGGTCTAAATTTTTATCCACTCAATATTGAAATTACTATTAGTCAATCAATTTTATTGAAATTATTTGGGGAATAAACTAATTATAATTGCGCGTGCGCACATACATAGAATAGCTAAGAAATTTTCGGTTCAATTAGTTTCTCTATGATCGACTCAAAATAATTTGAGACTTAAAGTGGCAATTCTAAATAAGAATTTTTATATTTTTTTAATTATTTTTTTGCAAAGTATATTACTTAAAATTTAAATTTCATTATTGAGATAAAAATTATTTATTAAATATTTAAATCTAATTTATTTTTTTTCTTATATATTTGGGAGACTAATTGATTTTTAAGGTATAGTTTGAGGGCTAAAACGAAGTTCAAAATAATTAATAATATATTTTTATACAAAATAATATAAATAGTTAAATTCTTGTATGTAAATTATGAAAACAAAGAAGATTGATGTAACGCCCTCAAAATAATACATATAAACCCACATTTAAGACATCCGTAAACTTAAGAGAATAAAGCATAATTCTATTTATCAGAGTATTCTTACAAAAGATATTACATGTTGACAACAAAAGTAAATGACCTATAAGCTTACAACTTTCCAAGTTAACACTTGGTTACAAAAAGAGAGTACTAACCCTAATACATATGAAGCCCTTGGCCTGAATTTACATATAATTTCAAAAGAACAACAAAAAGGTCTATCAGCCTCAAGCCTCCCTAGCTACGTCCTTGGAGGTGGCATATCACCTAAACCTGAAAATGATGTCCCATATTGGGTGAGCCAAAGCCCAGTAAAGATATACAAAACCAAGTATGAGAAATAACTAAAACATTAGCATTTGATAAATGGTTAACACTTATAAACCAATTTATATCACAATACCGTTCCATGACAATTAAGTCCGTGCTTCATTCCACTTTCCTTTACTTAACCAATTAAATTTATAAACGTGGCTCAGAACCTGGCCATTCAGTTAAATGAGATTACATCTCATAATAAAACACTTCCGTACTTCACAATGGATACACATATTTGCTGTATCAATGTCATATTAAAACACTTCCATACTTCACAATAGATACACATATTTGCTGTATCAATGGAGTCCATCCCCTATCTCCTCTCAAATAATATCCGGTTTAGGAGTCCATCCCCTATCTCCTCCCAAACCGTGGAGTACATCCCCTATCTCCTCCCAAACCATGGAGTACATCCCCTATCTCCTTCCACACAATACAATGTATATCAACACTATCACATACAATGATCAATCAATACATATATTCGATATATTATTCCAACCGTCATATTCAATGACATAACACGTTCGATTAGTTTCACTTTTCCCTAATCAACATGCTGTGTCTACAATAATCAAGACTATCCTCCACCGATAGCCCAAAGCAGTTATTTCTAAACAGATAATAAATGCATCAAACAGATATAATCTCAGCATTTTCATAGGTGAGTGACAAATTAATCCAACTACACCATTCAATCCTATAATTCCTTAGTTTTATGAATTTGAACTCAATTCCACATTTTCCCAAATTAATTATACAAATTAATTTATTACAACAATTAGGGCATTCTCCTCCTTTTCTCAAATATTGACCCTAAGGTTCAATTTCTTCCATTTAACAATAATAATACCATTTTCCAAGGTCTAACGTACACATGGAGTTTTTAAAACACAAAACCCTTATTTTATAAATTACACAACAACCCTAGCTTCTTCAAAAATTACCAAACAACATCACTTAATCAAAATGACTAAAACTCATGTCAAAACTCATAAGAAGGAGTAGGATATCCCTACCTCGAAATTAGAAGCCCAAAGGAGAAGATGGTGAAAACCCAAAGTGCTCCAAATCCACAACTTTTCATATTAAAGTGAAGCCCTTAGGACCCTCTATCTTTCTTACAAAGAGTTTAGGGTAGAAACACACTATAAGTAGATCAATCTCTAGAGAGAAGGTATATAGAGAGAGAACATGCAGTTGGTCTAGGGTTTGAATGAAAGGAGATGATGAAAAAGTGAAGTGTAACCCATAGCTGCCAACTGATATATTCGAGGCTCGCTCGAGCGAATGAGTGGTCGCTCGAGCAACCAGACACAAAAAACCCTCGCTCGAGCGTAGAAAGCCTCGCTCGAGCCAACAATTCGAAGCTTCAGGTCTGCAACCAGAAGCACGCTCGAGCGCAAGAATGCTCGCTCGAGCGAAGAAACCCAAAACATACAGCTCGCTCGCTCGAGCCAAGAATCACAACCCTCATGTCCAAACCCAGACGCAGACGCACGCTCGAGCGAAGAAATCCTAGCTCGAGCGAAGGAACTAAAACACAGAGCTCGCTCGAGCGACAGAAGCCTCGCTCAAGCGAAGAACTAAAATTCTGGGCAGCAACACTTGGTTTCAAAACTCACCTAACCTGCTACAAACCTGCCCAACACATCCTAAAACTCATGTACAAAGAATTGAAGGACGGAAACAAGACATAACAACAACCAACACCATGGAACCCAAGTCTGGAATACTATAATCAATGGAGGGAAAACCGGGATCGCTATAACCTCCCGCCCCTTAAAGAATTTCGTCCCCGAAATTAGATACAAGTGTTTCAAAAACATGATTTCTCAATTTCAACAACATTACAATTCAGCATTCCACAACCTGACCCAATACCGGTCATCTCATCTCTATTCAAGAGGCAATTTACCATATATGTTCCAACATGCATTATTAACATGCATCTTTTTCAGAGCCAACAATTTTCAATGTACATGGTTCACAATTCCATATCATATTCAATGCCAATAATATATTTGCATTTCTACAACATATTTAACATATACAATGCCAAAATAAACTTCCATTTTCAAGGCATATACAATAATGCCTCCATAAACTGAAACATATACAATGTTTTACAACTTAAGACATATTCAATGCTCTTAAAGTTTATTATTACAACAAAATTTCCCATACATGGTTAAACATTAACAAACAAGTCCGGATATTTCTCACGGACCTCCAACTCACGTTCCCAAGTGGCTTCTTCCACTCCGTGATGTTTCCACAAAACCTTTACCAAGGGTATCGTCTTACCTCGCAAGACTTGATCTCGCCTATCCAAGACCCGCACCGGTCTCTCCTCATACGAGGCATCCTCATCTACCTCTAAGTCGGTCCAATCCAATACGTGTGACGAATCCGGCTCGTACTTCCGAAGCATACTAACATGAAACACGTCATGTACTCCGGACAACTGCGGCGGTAAAGCTAAACGGTAGGCAACCTCGCTGATCCTCTCAAGGATCTCAAAAGGGCCAATAAACCGAGGGGACAACTTCCCACTCTTACCAAATCTTATCAAACCCCGCCTAGGTGATATTTTTAGAAAGACATGATCACCCACCTCAAATACCAAAGGCCTCCTCCTACGGTCGGCATACCTCTTTTGACGACTCTGGGCTGTAATAAGCCTACTACGGATAAGCTCAATCTTCTCCGTCGTTTCCCGAACCAACTTCGGGCCCAACAAAGGTGCATCACCCATCTTGGCCCAACAAACCGGAGACCTACCCGATCGGCCATACAAGGCCTCGAACGGTGCCATACCGATACTCGACTGGAAATTGTTATTGTACGCAAACTCCACCAAGGGAAAATGTCTCTCCCACGACCTACTAAAGTCAAGGACACAACGTCAAAGCATATCCTCAAGGATCTTAATAGTACACTCGGACAGCCCGTCAGTCTGAGGATGATAAGCCGTGCTAAAGGTCAATCTAGTACCCAAGGCACTCTGCAAACTCTGCCACAACCTAGCAGTAAAACGTGGATCTCTATCTGAGACGATCGACACTGGGACCCCGTGCAACCTCACTATGTCCCGAATATATAAGTCGGCAAGATGATCTACCGAATCTCTTATGTGTATGGGGATAAAGTGCGCCGATTTAGTCAACCGGTCTACAACCACCCAAATAGCATCCCTACCCCGCTGAGTCCTCGGAAGACCTATAACGAAGTCCATTGTGACATGCTCCCACTTCCACTCGGCAATAGGCAAGGGTTGTAACAAACCCGCTGGCCTCTGATGTTCGGCCTTCACTTGCTGGCAAGTAAGGCACTTAGATACAAAAACTGCCACATCTTTCTTCATACCTCGCCACCAAAACTGGCGACCCAAATCACGATACATCTTAGTGCCTCCCGGATGCACTGCAAGGCGTGAATGGTGAAACTTTCGGAGTACCTTCTCTCGGCAACACTTCGGCACAAACAAACGGTCTCGGTATCTCACACTCAGGTTGGGATACACAGTGAAACCCTTCTCAACTTTCCCACTGGAGATCTTCTCCCCGAGGGATTCTACCTCAAGGTCACCTCTCTATGCCTCTAACACTCGATTCACAAGTGTAGGCTGCGCAACTACAGAAAACAAGGCCGCAGCCTCAACAGATTCGCCCAGAAGCAAATCAAACTCGCCAAGTGCACCCAACATCTCCCACTCCCGGATGGCTATACAAGCTACATCACTAATGGATTTCCTGCTAAGGGCATCGGCCACAACATTTGCCTTTCCCAGATGGTAATGCAACTCAAAGTCATAATCCTCAATAAATTCCATCCACCTCCTCTGCCTCAGATTCAAATCTTTCTGAGTAAACA
Source organism: Camellia granthamiana (assembly GCA_036172215.1). Taxonomy (NCBI): domain Eukaryota; kingdom Viridiplantae; phylum Streptophyta; class Magnoliopsida; order Ericales; family Theaceae; genus Camellia; species Camellia granthamiana. The sequence continues at coordinate 27,327,203 of CM069914.1, forward strand.
GGTACTTCAGACTCTTATGATTCGAGAATACCTCGAACCTCTCACCATAAAGGTAGTGCCTCCAAATCTTCAAGGCAAAAATTACAGCTGCTAACTCTAGGTCATGGGTAGGGTAATTTCTCTTGTGTATTTTCAATTGCCGCGAGCCATAGGCTACGACCTTCCTCTCTTGCATCAACACACAGCCCAAACCCTCTCGTGAAGCATCACAATACACTGCATAACCTAAACCTCTCTTCGGAATAATCAACACTGGAGCGGTGGTAAGTCTAACTTTCAACTCTTGAAACGACTTTTCACAAGTCTCATTCCATACAAACTTGACTCCTTTCCGCGTCAATCTAGTCAACGACGAAGCCAGCCTGGAGAAATCCTTCACGAACTGGCGGTAATACCCAGCTAATCCCAGAAAACTGCGGATCTCGAAAACACTCTTAGGCTGTGCCCAGTCTTGCACTGCCTCAATCTTGGATGTATCAACAGACACCCCTTCCCCGAAGACCACATGGCCTAAGAACTTGACCTCTCTTAGCCAGAACTCACACTTCCCAAACTTGGCATACAGCCTATGGGCTCTAAGAAACTCAAGCACCACTCTCAAGTGTTCCTTGTGCTCCTCCTCAGAAGGTGAATAAATTAGAATGTCGTCTACGAAAACGACCACAAAACGATCTAAGAATTCCCGAAATATCCGGTTCATCAAATCCATAAACACTGCCAGTGCATTGGTGAGCCCAAAAGGCATCACCAGAAACTCATAGTGGCCATACCGTGTACGGAATGCCGTCTTCAGAATATCCTCCTCCCTGACCCTCAACTAATGGTAACCCGATCTCAAGTCTATCTTAGAGAAACAATGAGACCCTTTCAACTGGTCAAACAAATCATCTATACGAGGCATTGGGTATTTATTCTTAATAGCCCGATTCAATTTCCAGTAATCGATACAAAGTCTCAAGGCACGATCTTTCTTTTTAGCAAAAAGAGCCGGTGCTCCCCACTACGAAACACTAGGGCGAATAAAGCCCTTATCTAGCAATTCCTGGAGCTAAATCTTCAACTCACTCAACTCGGCTGGGGCAAAACGATAAGGTGACATGGAAATCAGCGCCGTGCCGGGCACTAAATCAATAGAAAACTTCACCTCTCGATGGGGTGGCAAACTAACAAGATCCTCAGGAAAGATGTCCGAGTACTCACAAACCACTCTGGGTAACTCAATCTGGATCTCATCACACTCACTACTCATAAAGCTAGCGAGAAGACCACTAAGCTCACTCCGCCCTTACGGATCATACACTGGTGGCAAAACACTACCAACCCGATCCCCCAAGAAATGGAAACAATCCCCGCTCAAGGTACATGCAGTGACCCTCTGGCGGTAACAATCAATAACAGCCCGGTATGACGATAACCAGTCCATACCCAAAATCACATCAAAACCCAACATAGCCATAACTACGAAAGAAAATGGAAGCTGACGATTAGCGACCTCTATATCACAGCCCCGACACCCTTGTTTCAAAATCAACTCACCTCCAGCAGGTGACACAACACATATAGGAGATGCTAACTGCGCCAACTCCAACCCCAAAACAGATGCAAATGCAGCAGATATAAAGGAATGGGATGCACCCATATCAATCAACGCATTGGCAACCGAGTTGCAAAACAAAAAGGTACCTCTCACAACAGATGGAGCCGGTACAAGATCCTGCACGGTAACAGCATACACGCACCCTGAAGGTCTCTGATCTACCTGCTCACCTCTTGGAGCATAAGACTGCTGCACAGACTGGGACGACGAAGCTCCCTGATTGGCCCTCGAGGACTGAACTGACTGTACGGGCTGAAAACTCTGCATATGCCTCGAACCAGACGCACCAGATGTGCCACTCAACTGCGGGCAATACCTCTTTAGGTGCCCCGCCTGACCACACTGGTAACAAGAAAGCAGCTGGCCTCTGCCCTGACTCTGGCTCTAAGGTCGAGCCGAAGATGAAGCTGCTCTCTGCCCACCTCCCTTCTACGGGCAAGCTGGAGACTTGTGGCCCAACTGACCACATTTGTAACAAGTAATGTCTCCCTGACTGCCTCTCCCAAAGCCTGAACTCAGCACTGGAAAGGTAGATCTCACAAAAGCACCCTGGGACTACTGAGGGTTAGAACCCCTCTGCCTCTTACCATCCCCCTGGCCATCCTGGCTCCTCTTAGAGCCTCTCATCCTCTCGTCCTCCTCATGCATAATGATCTCCATATGGGCTGTAGCATCCACAAGGCGCCCATGCTCCCGGGTCATGGACCCTGCAACTCTAGTCTTGAGCCCGTGCCTCAGCTTCTTCTCAAACTCGAGACAACGGCGTTCCTCAGACGCCACTAGCTCAGGTGCAAACCTAGACAAACTGCTAAATGCGGCCTCAAACTCGGCCATTGGCATACTTAGCTGCTTGAGCTGACATAACTGATCTCTCAACTTCTCCCTGACAGCAGGAGACAGAAACTTCTCCTGAAAGGCATCAATGAAAGCCTCCCAAGTCCCTCTAATACGGCCCCTCACAAACTTCCACCACTGACCCGCGTCTCCCTTCAGCTGGAAAGACGCCAAGGTCACCTTCAAAGGCCCGTCCTCGATGCCAAACATCTCAAACATCTTTGTCATCTGTTCAAGCCACTCATCAGCCTTCAGTGGCTCTTTCGGATCCCCCAGAAACTCATCCGGATTAGACCGGAAAAACTCCCTCTTTAGAAATTCTCAACTCTGAGAATGTCCATGGATTCCCTCAATGCTCTTGCCATCTCGCGGGCTAAGGCGTCCATGGCCTGCTGACCTGCTGGCTCGGCCACATTGGCCTGACCAACCCCCTCCTGCTACGCCAGAATCTCATCCAGTATAGGCACCTCCTGCCTCCTAGGCCAACCACGCCTAACACCACGTCCTCGTCCTGACATCCTAATAAAGGTAACGAAAACGTTAGCACATTCACAAATGTGCCGAAGCTATCTCACTCACGTCCTAAAGCATTGGACAACATTAATTCATTCTACGTAAGCACATAATCACATAAGTACTTACGAATTTCATTTCCGGATAATGACAGTCCCATGGCGTTACTAGAGTTCCGGTTAGAAACAGCATTGATCAAGTGCTTTTCCAACAAGACTCCCAGAAACCCAAGGATCCAATCAATATCCTAGAAACTAAATCCCATACCCATATAGTCACATAATCATGTTATCACATAAGTACATAACATTACACTTAAGTCTCTAACAAACAAGACAAACCCATTGTGGTACTAACCACTTCCCACGTACCCAAGTATTCAAACCCGGTACGCTCTGATACCAAGTTGTAACGCCCTCAAAATAATACATATAAACCCACATTTAAGACATTCGTAAACTTAAGAGAATAAAGCATAATTCTATTTATCAGAGTATTCTTACAAAAGATATTACATGTTGACAATAAAAGTAAATGTCCTATAAGCTTACAACTTTCCAAGTCAACACTTGGTTACAAAAAGAGAATACTAACTCTAATACATATGAAGCCCTTGGCCTGAATTTACATATAATATCAAAAGAACAACAAAAAGGTCTATCAACCTCAAGCCTCCCAACCTACGTCCTTGGAGGTGGCATATCACCTGAACCTGAAAATGATGTCCCATATTGGGTGAGCCAAAGCCCAGTAAAGATATACAAAACCAAGTATGAGAAATAACTAAAACATTAGCATTTGATAAATGGTTAACACTTATAAACCAATTTATATCACAATACCGTTCCATGACAATTAAGTCTGTGTTTCATTCCACTTTCCTTTACTTAACCAATTAAATTTATAAACGTGGCTCAGAACCTGGCCATTCAGTTAAATGAGATTACATCTCATAATAAAACACTTCCGTACTTCACAATGGATACACATATTTGCTATATCAATGTCATATTAAAACACTTCCATACTTCAGAATAGATACACATATTTGCTTTATTAATGGAGTCCATCTCCTATCTCCTCCCAAATAATATCCGGTTTAGGAGTCCATCCCCTATCTCCTCCCAAATAATATCCGGTTTAGGAGTCCATCCCCTATCTCCTCCCAAACCGTGGAGTACATCCCCTATCTCCTCCCAAATAATATCCGGTTTAGGAGTCCATCCCCTATCTCCTCCCAAACCGTGGAGCACATCCCCTATCTCCTTCCACACAATACAATGTATATAAAAACTATCACATACAATGATCAATCAATACATATATTCGATGTATTATTCCAACCGTCATATTCAATGACATAACACGTTCGATTAGTTTCAGTTTTCCCTAGTCAACATACTGTGTCTACAACAATCAAAACTATCCTCCACCAATAGCCCAAAGCAGTTATTTCTAAACAGATAATAAATGCATCAAACGGATATAATCTCAACATTTTCATAGGTGAGTGATAAATTAATCTAACTACACCATTCAATCCTATAATTCCTCAATTTCATGAATTTGAACTCAATTCCACATTTTCCCAAATTAATTATACAAATTAATTTATTGCAACAATTAGGGCATTCTCCCCCTTTTCTCAAATATTGACCCTAAGGTTCAATTTCTTCCATTTAACAATAATAATGCCATTTTCCAAGCTCTAACATACACATGGAGTTTTTAAAACACAAAACCCCTGTTTTATAAATTACAAAACAACCCTAGCTTCTTCAAAAATTATCAAACAACACCACTTAATCAAAATGACTAAAACTCATGTCAAAACTCATAAGAAGGAGTAGGATATCCCTACCTCGAAATTAGAAGCCCAAAGGAGAAGATGGTGAAAACCCAAAGTGCTCCAAATCCACAACTTTTCCTATTAAAGTGAAGCCCTCGCGACCCTCTATCTTTCTTACAAAGAGTTTAGGGTAGAAACACACTATAAGTAGATCAATCCCTAGAGAGAAGGTATATAGAGAGAGAACATACAGCTGGTCTAGGGTTTGAATGAAAGAAGATGATGAAAAAGTGAAGTGTAACCCGTAGCTGCCAACTGATATATTCGAGACTCGCTCGAGCGAATGAGTGGTTGCTCGAGCGACCAGACACAAAGAACTCTCGCTCGAGCGTAGAAAGCCTCGCTCGAGCCAACAATTCGAAGCTTCAGGTCTGCAACCAGAAGCACGCTCGAGCGCAAAAATGCTCGCTCGAGCGAACAAACCCAAAACATACAGCTCGCTCGCTCGAGCGAAGGAAAGCTCGCTCGAGCCAAGAATCACAACCCTAATGTCCAAACCCAGACGCAGACGCACGCTCGAGCGAAGAAACCCTGGCTTAAGCGAAGGAACTAAAACACAGAGCTCGCTCGAGCGACAGAAGCCTTGCTCGAACGAAGAACCAAAATTCTGGGCAGCAACACTTGGTTTCAAAACTCACCCAACCTGCTACAAACCTGCCCAACACATCCTAAAACTCATATCCAAAGAATTGAAGGACGGAAACAAGACATAACAACAACCAACACCACGGAACCCAAGTCCGAAATACTATAATCAATGGAGGGAAAACTGGGATCGCTATAATTGAAATTTGCCATTTAAGTCCCACAATTTTATCAAATTTATTTATTATTTTTTAATTTGTCACAAATTTAATCATGTAACTTTCAAGCCCCCTTGTTACAATTGCAAACTTAGGTGAGCTCAACCCAAGCAACTTGAGTCGAGCTTAAAAAAATTTAAAGATTGAACAAAATAGTTTTTAATTAAGTGAGGATCTATGTAGAAATACCAAATAATCTGAGTAATCAAAACAAAATTATATATAAATATATAAATTATTAGCTAATTTATTTTTTAAATAATAAATAAAATTAATTAAAATTTTAATATTAATGAAGAAAAGAAAAATCAATATACTTAAGATTTTCAATAGAATTTTTCTTGAAAATATTTTTAAAAATACACCTTTTAGAAAGGGATCATCGAATAAAGGGTTGTTTGAAAATATTTAAAAAATACTTTCTTATCTTTTTATCTTTTTGGGTCATATCACATCTCTACTTTTATACACATCTTTTCGTGAAAAGTAAACAAGTATAGTTATTATCCATTTTTGGGTCATATTACATCTCTATTTTTTTGTACATATTTTCGTAAAAAACAAAAAAGTATACTTATTTGGCACTTCCCAAACTACCACCAAGTTGATATTAAAAACATTTATTTTTTATAATGGCATACATAATTTAAATATGATTTTTTAGAAATTCTTTATAATTTAAAAATTACAATAAAATAGTAAATAGAATAAAAATAAATTTCTTACAAAATAAAAGTATTTGAATAAAAAAAGGTAAGAAGAAAATTTAATATGGTATTTTCATTTAATCTGAAAATAATTCTAGATGAATAATAAATTATCACCTATAACTCTCTCTCTTTTTTAAATAAAAAAAGTTTAATGAACTATCACTTTTAATGAATAAAAAAATTAATGTTTCTTTCTAATTTATTTTAGCAAAAGTAACTTTTTAACAATTTGAGCCAAAGATATCTTTATTCTTTATTTTAATTTCTTTAATTGACAATTGAGATATAAAAAAAAAAAAAAAATCTAACAAAATCCACCATATTTGGTAAGTACTAAAAAAGTTATGTTTTGCTCTTTTGTTAAAAAAAAAAATTATATTAAAAAATATTTTTGTTCAAATCCTTATAGTTTAGAAGGATGTAATTGTTTTTTACAAAATTTAAAACAAAAAAAGAAAAAAAAAATAATAGCGATTAATAATTTGAACACATGTATTTAAAACAAATTATATTTAGACCAATAATATTATGAAATATTATTATGACACATGTAAATATTGATTTCATTTTAATTGTAGTAATATAATTTGAAGAAGAATTTAAATTTGAAATTTTATTTTATAATTTAATATAGAATGCAAAATTTAAGGAATGAATATTGATCTCATTCCAATTATAGTAACATAACTAAGAATCCAAATTTGAAATTTTATTTTAAGCATATAAATTAATTTAGAGATCAATCATATTGTAACACATATTAACAAAAAAATTAAACAAAATAAAAAAATGAAAAAAAAAAAAAAGAGTTAATCACTTAAAAGTCCTATTTACAAATATTATGGTAGCTCAGGTTTTATCTAAAATTTTTTGTACCAATAAGTTCTATTTAGTAAAATTGAGAATATTATCAATTTTTTCTAATTTTTAAAACTAAGAATATTATCAATTTTGCATAGTAATGTTCCAGATAATTGTTTCACTAACTGATTATAGCGATTCTAGTTTAAACCTTGCATATTTGATGCTTTGGATTTTGGTTTCATTTCCTTATATAGTTGTTCTTGTCTTGTTTCACTTTGTTTCTCTTTGAGTTTGGCTTTTGGGTTGTGTCAGTTGTGTTTAGAACAAGTTGGTAGCTTATTTTTCAAACTGTTGTTGCCCAGAGTTTTATTCATTCACTCGAGCAGTACTTATTACACTCGAGCGGTCTTTGTGAGCTTCTAATACTTTTGCAGATCTGCAGAGATACTGAAAGTTGGTATTCTTAGCTCGAGCGATGCTTTTTGTGTTCAAGCATAGGTTTTCTGTCTATAAAACTTCTGGGAGTTTGTATTCTTCACTGAAGCGAAGCTTCTTGCGCTCAAGCGGTGCAGCTTATTGTGTCTGGTCGCTCGAGCGACACTTATTGCGCTTGATCGATCTGTCCGTATATCAATTCGTGAATAGCCACTTTTGAGTCACTTTTTCATATTTCTCTCTCTCTAAACTTTCTAAAAATCCTAGATCTACACCCTCTCTCTCTCTCTAAAACTCTACTTCTCTCTACAAATACACCTAGATCCGTCGAGTTCTTCACCTGTGTCCCTTTGTTAAAAAGGTAGAGCTTGACGAGGGCTTCGTTCTAATCGGAGCAAAGTTGATTTTCGGCGTATTTGATTTTCCATCACTCCTTCAATCATCTTCTAAGCTTGAGGTAGGGATTCTAAGCACTTTCTATGAGTTTTAACTTAGTTATTTGATATTTCTAAACAATATTGTGGTTTTGGAGATTTTTGAAACAAACCTAGGGTTTTAGATTAAAGATCAAAAGAGGGGTTTTCAAATGGATTCTTGGAAATGATTGTGGTATTGAAAATAAAGTTAAGTTGTGATCAAATAGTTGATTTTGATCCTTGGGATTGATTTTGGAAGAAAAAGGGATTTTGCCCTAAGTGTCTCAATTGTTAATTTTGTATTAATAATGGAGTTAATATTGAAATTGTGAAATTCGATTGATATTAATGAGGATTGTAGAGTTGGATATATATATTATCACCCACCTCTTGAAATTTGGAAAGTTTACCTTTATTGAAAATTATTTATCCGTTTAGAAATATCTTTTTTGGGTTATCGGTGAAGGATAACTATGATTGTTATAGGAATTGAATGAGAATTAAGAGAATTGAAACTATCGTGTCATCCATTTGTATCAGGCATTATTTCATATTTATACATTGCAAATGTTTATCGTTTTGAGAAAATGGGTAAATCTGGGAAGTATGTGTTGACTAGTTGAAATAAGTTGGCCTGATTGTCCATAGTGAAAGTCCTAAAAACTGCGCGTATACATGGGTGCCGATCCTGTGGACGAAATATCCGTAAAATGGCAATAGTAGTGCTTGTATAGTCTACGTTTACATGGGTGTCGGCTTACGGTTTCCCGCAGATGAAATTTACGTAAAATGTTTATATTTGTTTTGAAATTCCCATAGTGTAATTCACTGCCTTGTTTCTGTTGTAAAAGAAATGAGTTATGAACTAAGATATTAATTTGGCATGGCATGGTTTTGGAAAGAGATATAAAATGTTTTGACACGAGCATCGCATATATGTAGACACTCTATCTTTGACTGCCTGTAAGACTTAGGCGCTTGGTCCAAAGCACGCGATGATAAAAACGGCATTGTGTATCGTTTCAAATTCTCAACAAAGGAATCTAAGCTTGGGCCCCGAAACAATGCCAAAACCTTCATATTTACCTTGTTCTTACCTCAGAGGTTCATTTTTGAACATTGTGCCACCCTACGCTAAGCTTGAAATAGAGGAACATGAGAGCACATTTAGGGCTGACCGGGCCTCATTGAGGGCCGGCCGTGGCCATTGGGGGCCGGCTGGCTTTCTTTGGCGAGAAACACTGTTCTAGGAGGGAGCCCACCAGCTGTATATTTTTGAAGATATTTTTGACCTTTTTGGCTCAAATTCTATAAATATGAACCTATATCTCAGTGTTAGAGGTTAGAAATATTTCAAAGAAGCTAAACGACCCTTGAGAGCTCCTTCTTCTTGTGCAAGCTAACTTTGAGACATTTGATCATCCTTATACCATATCTATGCATCACATACAACCTTGGAATTAAGCCATATAACCTTGGTTGAGCTCTGAGAATCACAATTCAAGCTTGAGAGTGTACTTGAACCAAGTTTGTGCTACAGACAAGAGCTTGTCTTCTTTAAGAGGTATAAGCTTACCACCTTTTGTCTTGCTCTCTTTTCTATTTATTGTTATCTATTTCTTGTGTCTTTGTGTTGTCTTGAGTCCATTTCAAGTGTTTGAACTTGGGTTTGGATAGCTACTAGAGGTAGAGAGGTTTAACACTCTTTCTTACACCTTACTTCATAGCTCAAGCCCTTGTTTTCACACTCTTTTCTTTGGTCTTCAAATTGATTTTCAGAGTTTTAAAAAGGCTAAAAACATGGTTTGAAGTCTCCAAAGTGGAAGGGTTAGCCACCCCTCCTTGTTCTTATTCACTAGTCTTGGTTTCCTTGCTTTTTGTTTAACTTTCTAGGCTCTTCTCATGCACTTTTAGCCACTGATTTTTACATATTATGGGCTGTTTTAGGGCTGTCCTAGTTTATTTAATTAGTATATGCTTTGATTAGCTCGCTTGTTGTATTGAAAGTCCTCATATCTTGCTTGTTGTGTTGTGTTGTCCATGGCTCTTCTTTGTTTAGTTTTTATGTCAAGAGTCTCATTTTAAGAATCAATCTAGCACTCATTTCTGCAACCTCCCTCTTTTCTTCTTTTGCTTGAGAGTTGTTTCAACTGATTGATGGTTATTCAAAGCATGAAAAGGATACCAATGCTCAATGGTTTAATTTCTACGGAGATTCATCATCAAAGGCATAGTCTCTCTTTCATGTTTAGAAGCACATCTCATTTGACGTTCCTTCTCATTTAGTGGACTTAATCATCATTTTGGACAAATGGATTAAAGAATAGACAAGACCAATGATAATTGGCTTAAAATGGACCAACGAACATAAAGAAAATGAATAAGGTTGCCTGGGATTGGCTAGATGTTATGCCGAGTCCCTCATGTCAAGGGCCGTCACACCTCAATTCATGATTTGTTGATAAACCTTAAAGCGTCTCTACCTCCCTCTTTGAGCTTACTCCATGATAGGAGGGGGTGGTTGTTGTTCGTTGCGCTTATCAATTTTTGTCCAAAATCGTGTTTGAAATCATCAAGCAATCAACTTACTCATTGATGGTTTTAGAAATAACTTCATTCTTCTCTTGAGGCTTTCCATGATAGAGAAGAGCAGAAGGGACAGACAGGGCTTGGCACTACTTTGTTTGTACTGTTTTCACCTCAGAGCACAAAAATAGTTTTGACACAAAATTAAGGCATGGCCGGCTCTTTTTGGATTCGACTGGATCTCATTTGGGACCGACCAGCCTCCAATGCTTGGTAAACAGAGTGTTTTGCAAAAAATAGAGAGTAGTGACTAAAGATGAAACAGAGCAAGTATGGGAAAACAGAGCAGTTTCTAGACACTGTGCATACGAGCATTGTGCATCCTTGCTATTGTTTGATATTAATCATTGTAATTATTATTGTCGTAGTTAATTATTATTTTTTTAATTAGCCTTGTCGTAATTATTATTATTGTTTATTCGTAATTGTTATAGCTAACTTAGATAGTTGGTTTATTTCTCATTATTATCCTTGTTGTAATAAATTAGTTAGCTAGTTAGTTCTTTAATTCATTCATTCGAATTTGTAATAGTTAGTTTATTTTAGACACTTGAACACTCATTCAGACCCTCTTGTATGGGCAAATATGTAATAAGTGTGAATGTCTTCCAATTCCATTTCTTTCTCCATTTTATTTCTCTGCTTACGATGGTTGTATGTTGCATTCATGCTTTAATCCCATAAACATTACCATGCCTTACCTTCATTTGTTTTGCATGCATACGAGCTCAGCTCATCATACTAACTGATGTCAATTTCGAATTCCTTACTTGAATCCATGCTTTATCGCATGTCTTGATTTGACTTATATGTCATGCTAGTAGCCAAACCTAGTAATTGCATATTGTATGTGTTGCATTAGTCATATTGCATTAGTTAGGAGCATGCATGTTTTCTAGTTATTTTGCTTTGTTTTCCTTGCCTTGGAGTACTAGGTAAGCGTTTATTGCTTTAGCATATCGCATGCGTGTGATTGTTGCCATGTCAAGCATATCTTCCATGAGGCTAAATGCTTAAGTGATATATCTTGTTTCAATGCCTGTGGATGAAGGCTAATTGCTAAAATTGGGATGAATTGATTAATGTAAATGCAAACTCATATTTTCAAGTGAAGCACATTCAAACTCTTTTCAAAACAAACATAAAATCAAAGCGTTCTAATTTTTGCAAATTAGTCTATACTTGTGTGTGCATCACCTAGTAAGGTTAGCCTAAATAATTGGAACAAGAGCATATAATGTAAATAAGAATCACATCATGATTAGTAGAGGCCGGTCTTTGATCAGACGAGTGGGGTGTTCAAATCATGACCTCCTCTCTTGTATCTAAGTTCCCGAGCCGAGACATTTTGGTGATGACGGACATGTGGCCTTTGGTACGAGTCACGGGTTTCCTAAATTTTCCAAAAATATTTAGGTGGCGACTCTGTAATCTGATAATCCAGTCCACTTTTGGCATTTTGATTCAAAATCGATTTTCCAAAAGATTTGCCAGATTTGGACTCATTTGTGTTTATCTATTTCACATTGCACTTGTGAAATCAGATTCAGAACCGGGAGTCCGAACTGTAGGGCTAGTCGTATCCGAAAGAAGCATGAAAAGCAAGCTACAATATGCATCCACCTTATATCTTTGTTAAGATTCATATAATGTGTTGGAGTATTTCTACTAGCCTTTGGCTCACCCTATGTGGGAAAACATTTTCTGGTGCTGATGACATGCCTTCGCCAAGACAATAGCTTGGGAGGACTTGGAGCAAGGGCTTCATTTTTGTTAAATGTTTTATGTGTTTTGTGCAAGCCAAGGGCCTTTAACTATATTGGATTTAGATCCACTTTTGTTGTAACCAAGTATCGTCTTGGAAAGTTGTAAGCCTTTAGGGCATTTATTATCTATTTTACTTTCATATCTTATCTCTTGTTGCAACATATGTTATAAATTCAAGGTTAGACTTGTGAATGTATACCTGCATATGTCACCTTTTTGTACAAGTAATTGATATTTATGGAAGATACTTACTTTACTATCGTTGTTATTTATTAATGTTGTGGATGGGTTATTGTATTTGTTTCGGGGCATTGCAACTTGGTATCAGGGCATACCAGGTTTGAATACTTTGGGTATGCAGGAAGTGGTTCTTACCACAATGGGTTTATCTCGCTTAATAGAGATATTTGTATGTATGGTATGCTTATGTGATAACATGTTTATGTGATTATATGGGTATAAGATTTAATTTCTAAGATATTGATTGGGTCTACGAGTTTCTAGAAGTCCTGTTAGAAGAGCAATTGATCACTGCTATTTCTAACTGGAATTCTAGCAACGTTGCAGGATGATCATTATCTAGAAAGGAAATTTGTATGTGTTTATGTGATTATGTGCTTATGTGGAGTGAATTACCGTTGTCCATTGCATTAGGACGCGAGTGAGTTAGCTTCGACACATTTGTGAATGTGCCAATCTTCAGTGTTACCTTTATTAGGATGTCAGGACATGGACGTGGTGGTGGTAGGCGTGGTAGGCCTAGACAGCATGAAGTGCCATTACCGGATGAGATTTTGGCGCAAGAAGAAGAGGTTGGTCAGGCTAATGTGGCCGAACCGGTGGATCAGCAGGGCATGGCGCTTTGGCCTGAGAAATGGCCAGAGCTTTGCGAGAATCCATGGACATTCTCAGGGTTGAGAATCAAATCCAGGCCCAAGTTGCTGAAGCGGGGCTGTCATTCTTGAAGATGGAGTTCTTCCAGTCTAATTTAGATGAGTTTTTGGGTGATCCGAAGGAGCCACTAAAGGCAGATGAGCGGTTAGAGAAGATGGTGAAGATGTTTGAGATGCTTGGCATTGAAGACGATGGGCTGAGAGTGACCTTGGCATCCTTTCAGCTAAAGGGAGATGTGGGTCAATGGTGGAAGTATGCGCGTGGGCTCATTAGAGTAACTTGGGAGGCCTTTGTCAATGCCTTCCAAGACAAGTTTTCGCCTCCCACTACTAGGGAGAAGTTGAGGGATCAGTTTTTGAAGCTTAAGCAGCTTAGCTTACCCGTAGTCAAGTTGGAGACAGCTTTCACAAGCCTCTCTAGATTTGCACCGGAACCCGTAGTGACAGAAGAATGTCGTTGTTTTGAGTTCGAGAAGACGTTGAGGACCGGGCTTTTTTTTAAAGTGGCTGGGTCAATGATTAGGGATTACGAACGCCTGTGAAGGCGGCTGCTCACCATGGTTCAGGTAGAAGAAGAGCCGATGAGGGGCTTTAGGAGGAGTCAAGAGGTTCAGAGAGAGAATTGGGACTGTAAGAAGTAGAGGGGTTCTGCCCCACAGCAATCCCAATCTGCACAGTCTAGATCCACCTTTCCTGTGCTGAATTCGGGTTCAAGTAGAGGTAATCATGGAGGCTTCTCTTGTTTTAAGTGTGGCCAGTTGGGTCACAAGTCTCCAGCTTGCTCGCAGAGAGGAGGAGGGCAACAGTCTACACCATTTACTGCTCGCTCTCAGAGCCAGAGTTAGGAGAGAGAACAGCCACCTACCTGTTATCAATGTCGGTAGTTGGGGCATGTGAGGAAGTTTTGCCCTCAGTTGGGTGGCACACCCGGTGCGTCTGGTTCGAGATAGACATAGAGCCATTAGTCTACCCAGTCAGTACAGTCCTCGAGGGGCAATCAAGGGGCCTCTTCGGCCTAATCTGTACATCAAACTTATGCTCTGAGGGGTGAGCAGGTGGAACAAAGAGCTACAGGGCGTGTGTATGCTGTTACCATGCCAGACTTAGTGCTAGCACCTTCGGTTGTGCGAGGTAACTTCTTGTTGTGTAATACTATTGCCAATGTGTTAATTGAGATGAGTGCATCCCATTCATTCATCTCGTCAGCATTTGCATCGACATTGGGATTAAAATTGGCTCGGTTAGCATCTCCACTCAGTGTAGAGTCACTTGTTGGTAGTGAAATTGTATTGGAACATGGGTGTCGGGGTTGTGAGATAGAGGTTGCTAGTAGCCGACTTCCTTTTGTATTTGTGTTAATTGACATGTCGAGTTTTGATGTTATATTAGGTATAGACTGGTTGTCATCGTATCGGGCTATCATAGATTATTATAGCCAGAGAGTTACTGTATGTACCTTAAGTGTTGATTGTTTTTATTTTATGGGAGACAGAGTCGATAGAGCTTCATTGCCAGCATGTGATCTATGAGGTCGAAGTGAGCTTAGTTGTCTTCTCACAACCTTCTTGGGTAGTGAGTGTGATGAAATCTGAGTTGATTTACCAAGGGTAGTTTCTGAATACCTGGATGTTTTTCTTAAGGATCTTACTAATTTACCACCTCACTGTGAGATTGAGTTTTCCATTGACTTAGTGCTTGGCACGACATCGATTTCTATGGCACTGTATAGATTTGCACCCGCCGAGTTGAGTGAGTTGAAGATTCAACTCCATGAATTGTTAGATAAGGGTTTTATTTGCCCAAGTACTTTGCCTTGGGGAGCACCGACTCTCTTTGCCAAGAAGAAAGATGGTGCATGCGACTTTGTATCGATTACTAGAAGTTGAACTGGGTAACTGTTAAGAATAAGTGCCCAATGCCTCGCATACATGATTTATTTGATCAGTTGAAGGGGTCTTGTTGCTTTTCTAAGATAGACCTGAGATCGAATTATCACCAATTGAGGGTGAAGGAGGAGGATATCTAGAAGACGGTATTCCGTACGTGGTATGACCATCACGAATTCCTAGTGATGTCTTTTGGGTTAACCAACGCACCAGCCAAGTTTATGGATTTGATGAATCGGATCTTCTGTGAGTTCTTAGATCACTTTTTAGTCGTCTTTGTTAATGACATATTGATTTACTCACCCTCTGAGGAGGAGCACGAAGAACACTTGCGGGCTGTGCTTGAGTTGCTTAGAGCCCACAAGTTGTATGCTAAGTTTGGGAAGTGTGAGTTCTGGTTGAAAGAAGTAAAGTTCTTAGGCCATGTGGTATCCGGGAAGGAGTGACTGTAGACTCTTCTAAGATAGAAGCAGTGCAGGATTGGGGGCAACCAAAGAATGCCTTTAAGATTAGTAGTTTCTTGGGGTTGGTCGGGTATTACCGTCGATTTGTGAAGGATTTCTCTAGATTAGCCTCACCATTGACTAGTCTTACAAGGAAGTGAGTTAAGTTTGTGTGAAGTGAGACTTGTGAGAAGTCATTTCAAGAGCTTAAGGTTAGATTTACCATTGCACCAGTATTGATTATTCTAGAGAAGGGTCTGGGCTATTCTATGTTTTGTGATGCTTCATAGGAAGGTTTGGCTTGTGTCTTGATGCAAGAAGGAAAAGGTAGTAACCTATGGCTCATGTTAGTTGAAAACACTCGAAAGAAACTATTCTACCCATGACATAGAACTAGCAGCTGTGATCTTTGCTTTGAAAATTTGGAGGCATTACCTTTACGGTGAGAAGTTTGAGGTGTTTTCTAATCATAAGAGATTGAAGTATCTGTTTTCACAAAAAGATCTAAACCTGAGGCAGAGAAGGTGGATGGAGTTCATGGAAGACTATGATTTTGAGTTACACTATCACCCGGGGAAGGCCAACGTAGTGGCCGATGCTTTGAGTAGGAAATCCTTTAGCAATGTGGCTAATATTGTCATCCGGGAATGGGAGATGTTGGGTGCTTTTGGTGAGTTCAACTTGTGTCTTGGCGAGTTCATCGATTTGGCAACTTTGTTTTCTGTAGTTGCCCAACCTACACTTGTGAGCCGAGTTATAGAAGCACAGAGGGATGATCTTGAAGTAGAAACCCTTCGGGAGAACATCTCTAGTGGGAAGGTAGAGAAGGGCTTAAACATATATTCTGACTCGAGTGTTAGATATCTTGATAGTCTTTTCGTGCTGAAGTCTTGTCGAGAGGAGGTACTCCGAGAGTATCACCATTCACGCCTTACGGTGCACCCGGGAGGCACAAAGATATATCACGACCTTAGCCGCCAGTTTTGGTGGAAAAGGATGAAGAAAGATGTAGCCGTGTTTGTGTCGAGGTGCCTTAGTTGTCAACAAGTGAAGGCCGAGCATCAGAGGCCAGCGGGCTTGTTGCAACCCTTGCCTATTGCTGAATGGAAGTGGGAACATGTCACAATGGACTTTGTTGTGGGTCTTCCGATGACTCAGCGTTGTAATGATGCCATATGGGTGGTAGTTGATTAATTGACTAAGTTAGCGTACTTTGTACCTATGTGCACGAGTGACTCGGTAGATTATCTAGCCAACCTTTACATTAGGGACATTGTTCAACTTCATGGGGTCCCTGTGACTATTGTTTCGAATAGAGATCCACGTTTTACGGTTTGGTTGTGGCAGAGCTTGAACAATGCCTTGGGCACTAGATTGCCGCTTACCATCCTCAGAATGATAGGCAGTCAGAGCGTGCTAGCCACATCCTTGAGGATATGCTTCGAGGTTGTGTTCTTGACTTTAAGGGGTCATGGGAGAGGCAATTTCCCTTAGTAAAGTTTACCTATAACAATAGCTTCCAGTCGAGTATTAGCATGGCACTGTTTAAGGCCTTATACGACTGACCGTGTAGATCACTTGTGTGTTGGGCCTAGGTGGGTGATGCGGCTATGATAGGTCTAGAGTTAGTCCAAAAAACAATGGAAAAAGTTGCACTTATCCGTAAGAGGTTGGTTACGACTTAGAATCGTCAAAAGAGCTATGCTGACCGTAGGAGGAGACTGTTGTCCTTTGAGGTGGGAGATCACATCTTCTTACAGATATCACCTAGATGGGATTTTATGAGATTTGGGAAGAGTGGGAAGTTGTCTCCTAGGTTTATTGGGCCTTTTGAGATCCTAGAGCAGATTAGGGAGGTAGCTTACCATTTGGCCTTATCGCCATAGCTTTCCAAAGTTCATGATGTGTTTCATATCTATATGCTCCGGAAGTATGAGTCAGATCCATCACACGTGTTCGATTGGACGGAGTTAGAGATAGATGAGGATGCCTCATATGAGGAGAGACCGATTAGAGTTTTAGATACTCGAGACCAAGTCTTGCAAGGCAAGATGATTCCTTTGGTGAAAGTGTTGTAGCGACACCACGAGGTTGAGAAGGCTACTTGGGAGCGTGAAGTAGAAGTCCGTGAGAAGTATCCGGACCTATTTATTGAGGTTTGAATTTGTATTGAAAAATTTGTTGTGTTAATGTAATATAAACATCGTATATGTTTTCCGAATGTGAATTGTATATTCGGTAATTGAAAACTCGTTTATCATGTTGATGGGAATGGATGATCGGAGGATGGGTCATGGTGATGAACTTGAATTACTATTATTGTTTTAATTGGTTTAAGCATGGTTTTATTGTTTGGTTTAAAATTTCGGGGACTAAATTTCTTATGGGGGGAGGTTATAGCAATTATGGTTTAAACCCGACCCATTTGAAGCTTTGGATCTTGGTTTCATTTCCTTATATAGTTGTTCTTCCCCTTGTTTCTCTTTGAGTTTGGCTTTCGGGTTGTGTTGGTTGCGTTTGGAATAGGTTGGTAGCTTGTTTTTCAAACTGTTATTGCCTAGAATTTTGTTTATTCACTCGACTAGCACTTCTTGTGCTCGAGCAGTCTTTGTGAACTTCCAGTACTTTTGTAGGTCTGCAAAGATACTAGAAGTTGGTATTCTTCGCTCGAACGGCCCTTCTTGAGCTCGAGTGGTGCTTCTTGTGCTCGAGCGTGGGTCTTCTGTCTGTAAAACTTCTGGAAGTTTTTATTCTTCGTTCGAGTGAAGCTTCTTGCACTTGAGCGGTGAAACTTGTTGTGTCTGGTCGCTTGAGCGACACTTCTTGCACTCGAGCGATCTGTGTGTATATTAGTTCGTGAGCAACCACTTTTGAGTTACTTTTTCATATCTCTTTCTCTTTCTAAACTTTCTAAAATCCCTAGATCTACACCCTCTCTCTCTAAAACTCTCATTCTCTCTACAAATACACCTAGATCCGTTGAGTTCTTCACCTGTGTCCCTTTGTTAAAAAGGAGAGCTTGACGAGGGTTTTGTTATAATTGGAACAAAGTTGATTTTCGACGTCTTTGAGTTTTCATCACTCCTTCAATCATCTTCCAAGCTTGAGATAGAGATTTTTTGCACTTTCTATGAGTTTTAACTTAGTTATTTGATATTTCTAAACAATATTGTGCTTTTAGAGATTTTTTAAACAAACCTAGGGTTTTCGATTAAAGATCAAAAGAGGGGTTTTCAAATGAATTCTTGGAAATGATTGTGGTGTTGAAAATAAAGTTGAGTTGTGATGAAATAGTTGATTTTGATCATTGGGATTGATTTTGGAAGAAAAAAGGATATTCCCATAAATGTCTTAATTGTTGATTTTGTATTAATAATGGAGTTAATATTGAAATTGCGAAATTGGATTGATATTGATGAGGATGGTGGACTTGGATATTTATTATCACTCACCTCTTGCAATTTGGAAAGTTTATCTTTATTGAAAATTATTTATCTATTTAGAAATATCTATTTTGGGCTATCGATGGAGAATAGTTATGATTGTTGGAATTGCATGAGAATTAGGAGAATTGAAAATATTGTCTCATCCATTTGTATTGGGCATTATTTCATATTTATACATTGTAAATGTTTATCGTTTTGAGAAAAGGGGTGAATCTGGGAAATATGTATTGACTTGTTGAAATAAATTAGCTTAAGTGTCCATGGTGAAAGTCTTAAAAACCGTACGTATACATGGGTGCCGATCCTGCGGACGAAATATCCGTAAAATGGCAATAGTAGTGCTTATATAACCTATGCTTACATAGGTGCCAGCTTACGGTTTCCCGCGGACAAAATTTCTATGAAAGGTTGTATTTGTTTTGAAATTCCCAGAGTAAGATTCACTGCCCTGTTTTCTATTGTAAAAGAAATAAGTTATGAACTATGATATTCATTTGGCATGGCATGGTTTTGGAAAGAGATATAAAACGTTTTGACATGAGCATTGCATATGTATCCACCTTATATCTTTGCTAAGATTCATATACTGTATTGGAGTATTTTTACTGGGCTTTGACTCACCCTATATGGGAAAACATTTTCAGGTGCAGATGACATGCCTCCGCCAAGACAATAGTTTGGGAGGACTTGGAGCAAGGGCTTCATTTTTGTTAAATGTTGTATATGTGTTGTACAGGCCAAGGGCCTTTAATTGTATTGGATTTGGATCCACTTTTGTTGTAACTAAGTATTGTATTGAAAAATTGTAAGGCTTTAGGGCATTTATTATCTGTTTTACTTTCATATTTTATCTCTTGATGTAGCATATATTATAGATTCAGGGTTAGACTTGTGAATGTATACCTACACACGCTACCCTTTTGTATAAGTAATTGAGATTCATGGAAGATACTTACTTTACTATCGTTGTTATTTATTAATGTTATGGATGAGTTATTGTATTTATTTCGGGTCTTACACTGATGAAAAAAAATAGAGCATGAGATTAAACGTTTTGTCTTTCTACTTATTGATTTGATTCAACTGTCTAATAAAATCGATAACATTATTAGTTTTTTTCTAATTTTAAAATTGAGAATATTATCAATTTTTTTATTTTTAAAGTTTGTTTGTTTGTTTGTTTATTATTATTATTATTATTTTTTTATTTTATTTTTTTTTATTTTTTTTGCACATCAATGTTTCATCATTGTACTCTTTTATAGACACAAAATTTTTAATTTTGCACAAAAAAATTTAGTTTGTTCAATTTTTTCAACAAAAAAAATTTTTTTTTTTTTTTGCACATTATTATTATTATTTTAGTTTTTTCAATTTGAAAGTTGTTTTAAAGTTTTGGAAATCAAAATAAATGTCAAATCATCATGTTTCTTTATATATAATCATAAATGATGAACAATTATTAATTGAAAGGCAATTCCGACTATTAAAAATTTAATGGGACTTAAAGATCCACAAAACTTAGTTTGGACTTAATGGAGTATAAGTTCATAAATTAGGACTTGTGTGTAAATGTCCCAAAAGAGAATTGCAACTTTCAACCTTAATGAAATGATAATATTTTGCAATTATAATAGTATATAGATATATAGATAAATCATGGAATATATCATTATTTAAAACTTATATATTATGGGATAAATCATTATAATTTTAAATTTAAATTAATGGAATGCTTTCCATATTTAATGCAACTCAAATTTGAATTTTGAAATGGATTAGTATACTTTTTATTTTTTATTTTATATATTTGATATACATTCTATTGAAAGTCATAAATCAAGAGATATTAATATATATATATATATATATATTGCTTGAAAGAGAGTTATAGAGGATTTTTTTAATTATTTAAAATCAAAAAATTAGAAATTTTAATTTGAAATATTGGAGCTCTCACAAGACTTGTGATTAGAAACCCTCTTTTACCTATATAATATATAGATAGATAGATAGATAGATTTAATAAGAATTTATATTTGTTTTAGATTTTTTTTAATATACAAATTATTTTTTTTAGATTTTTTATAAAAGTAATTTAAAAATCCCATTACTAACCATAGTGTATGGGAGAAGTTGAAAAGGGTGTAGCAGTAGGTATGGGAGAAGTCAAAAATATTTGTGGATTGGGAGAAATCAATAAATGTTGAGGTTTCTTTTTTTTAAATCAAAAAATTAGAAAATTAATATTGGGATATTAGAGCTTTCACAAGGCTTGTGGTTTAGAAACCCCAATTTTCTTATATAATATATAGATATAGATTTACTTGATAATTTAAGAGCGGACACGTACCAAGCCTTTACACAAACACTTAACACATTTTTTGAGTATTGTTATTGAAATGCACAGTGAATTTTTCTTTTCTCTTTTCTTTTTCGCAATTAATTGCAGCCTTTTTTAATAAGAATTTATATTTGTTTTATATATTTTTTTAATATACAAATTATTTTTTTTAGATTTTTTTATAAAAAATAATTTAACAATCCCATCACTAACCATAGTGTATGGGAGAAGTTGAAAATGGTGCGATAGTAGGTATGAGAGAAATCAAAAAGACTTGTGGGTTGAGAGAAATCAATAAATGCTAAGATTTTTTTTTTTTAAATCAAAAAATTAGAAAATTAAGATTGAGATACTGGAGTTTCCAGAATACTTATGGGTTTGAAACCTCATTTTCCTTATATAATATATAAATAAGTTCACTTATTTAGATAAGTACACTTATTTGAGTCATATCATCTCTCTACTTTTCTACACATTTTTTTTTATAAAAAGTTAAAAAGTATACTTATTTAAATCATTCAAAAAAGCCCCTTGATATTTATTCTTCAATTATTAGATCATGTCTGTCATTTGAATAATATTATAAATAAATGAATTTCTAACAAAAATTTCCCTCTAATACTTCAATTATTATATCAATAAATTGTCTTTTCTTTTTTCAAATAGAGAAAAAAATTACAAGATTTTTAAATTACTAAACACAAAAGTAGTGGGATTCACATTAACTTTAAGAAATACATGTGGGACCTATGCTTTTGTGCCTATTAATAAGAAAATCATATAAAAAATTTATATTTTTGTATTGCAATATTTTCCTATCATTTTTTAAAGTGAGCCGCGGTTGTGAAAATGAAAGTGTGTCATACAGAAAATATAATTGGCCTAAATATCAATCTAAGACCATTTTAAGAAAAATTATTCTAGAAGATCTTTACTCAATACGTAGACTCGTACTCAAAAAGTGTAATGACCCTACTCAAAATAATAGACCCCACTAATTTACACCAATCCAAATGTGTATTGCTTAAAATCAGAGTCCTCAGTTGCATTGCTCGCTTTCTTTTTGGAGAAGAAAGAGCTATCTTTCGTATCTTTTGTCACCAAAAAATCTATCTATACTATTATTAAATGAATATTGGACTTGTGTCCAAGCCATCCCCTCATGTTTCCTGATAAATTTTTCTATCTTAAAATAAAAAGTTATACAAAGAGGTTGTGCACAAAGTTTGAACACAACACCTTAAATTTTATTAAAAATACTCTATCACTTAGACAACGTATATATTATTATTTTAATTTCCTTATAATTTGTTTTTATTCATACAATTGCAAATGTAGTTACCATATTAGGCAACAAATAGAATTCATTCATTCCTCCCCATCCATCAATTTCTGCATAATATCAAAAAAGCATTCTTTGAAACTAAGAAAAAAATGACAAGCTCAAGAACCAATTCAGTTGGCCTCTCTAATGCTTACAAGGCAGCATCAGATAACAAACCAGAATCACTTGAAGTCCTCTGCAATTTTTGGAGGCAACAAAGAGGTGCAACACCAATATACCTGTTAGAATTAATGTATAGCGAGAGAGAGAGAGAGAGAAAGAGAGAGTGAATTGTGTATATATTGATATCTCTAATAATGTTCAGGAGCTCCTTTATATAGGAGAGGATTACAGACATACATCATGAAAGCAAACCGAAAGTGGCCGAAAGGAACAAGCTTTCTGTAAAGCTATATTAAATCTATGCACTACACTAACATTATAATGTTCATGCACTAACTATACACTAACAGTCCCCCTCAAACTCAAGGAGGATAGGTACAAACCAACTTGAGTTTGGAGAGAGTAATAAAACAGGAAAATAAACTAATACATAAAATAAAATAGGCTAGGAGACACTGTATGGCCGTGTCAGACCGTTGGTGAAGACACTGTATGGTCGTGTCAGACCGTTGGTGAAGACACTGTATGGTCGTCTCGGACCATTGTAGAGGACACTGTATGGTCGTGTCAGACCGTTTGTAGCAGACACTGTATAGTCGTGTTAGACCGTTGGTGAAGACACTGTATGGTCGTGTCGGAACGCTGTAAAAGACACTGTGTGGTTATGTCAGACCGTTGTAGGAGCTAACCGGAATTAGGGGTGTCCGCGGTTCGGTTTGGGACGGTTTGCGGTTCAGTTTGGACCCGCCCGCATCTATGCGGTTTGGGAAAAAGTCAACCCGCAACCGCCCGCAATGCGGTTTGCGGTTTGTGCGGACAAGGTTCGCGGATGTGCGGGCGGTTGCGGGCGGTTTGCGAATTGGAAACAAAAAAGGAAACAAAAAATTTATAATTAACATCTAACTGTCGGCCAGTGAAGTCAACCCGCCCGTATCTAACTGTAGGCCAGTGAAGTCTTCGCCGGAGAGGAAACAAAAAAGGAAGTTTTTCAAATTTAGAAAACCATAGTTTGCAAGAAAATCTACCCAACTTGATAAGGAGGATTCAAAATTTATAATTAAAATAAAAAATAAAAAAATGCAAAGAAGCAGTCCCATGTGTTTCCCACATAAATTCCCTCATTTACACTTTTTTTCTTAACACACTCAGCATCAATATTCATCCAACCAAAAGTTTTACACTCCACAACTGATAAGCCCCTCTAATAGAACCACTGTCAAGCCCAAGCTAACACGATTCTCACATTTTTCATCAACCCACCATAAATAGATCTGAAGCATTACCCCACTATTCATAACTGATTCAAAACCCCCCTATTCATAACTGATTCAAAACCCCCCTATTCAAGTATCAAAACACTCATATCAAGACATCAACATAATTTCCCCCAAGTATCAAAACAGAGAGACGATTACCTAATCTTGCAAAGGTTGATCTTGCGAAGGTTGATCTTCAGAGTTGCAGAAGATTGAGGACAAAATCTTGATAAAGGATTGAGGACACAAACAGATCTGACATAAAAAAGAAAATTTAGAGATCGAGAAAAGAGAGAGAGAGAGAGAGAGAGAGAGAGAGAGAGAAGCATACCTGAGAGTTTCCGGAGAGAGAGAGAGTGAGAGTCGATCGGTGGAAATCAGTGGCCACCGTCGCCATCACCATAGAGAGAGAGATGGAAGAACGAGACGTCGATCGATGGAATCAGTGGACGCCATCGCCATCGCCACAGAGAAAGAGAGATGGAAGAACGAGACGTCGATCAGTAGAAATCAGTGGTTTCCGTCGCCATCTTCACAGGGAGAGAGATAGAAGAACGAGAGAGAGAGAGAAAGAGAGAGACGAGATAGAGAGAGCTGCTTCTGTAGTGTGTTTGATGATATTAGGTTTAGGGTTTTGTTTGGTTAGGCAACAAAAATAATGAACGGTCCAGATTTTTTAGGGAAAAGAAAAAAGAAAAAAATTATTCTGTGCGGGCGGGTTGTGGCAGGTGCGGTTCAAACCCGCAACCCGTCCGCAACTCGAAAATTTGTAATATTCCAAATCGCACCCGACCCTAATGTGTTTGCGAAACCGCCCATAACTGTGCAGGTAGGGTCAGGTTGTGCAGGTCGGATAACTCTATGCCCACCCCTAACCGGGATCAATGTCGAGACAGTTTACGAGGTCATGCTAGACCGATGTAGCAGACACTGTGTGGTCGTGTTAGACTGTTGGAGAAGACTTTGGTGGTGCACCAAGGGGGCGATTTAGGGAGTGCGCCAAGGGGTGGCTTGGGTGGTTTGCATGGTGTATAACCATGCTCACCAGCTTGGGTAGTTCGCATGGTGTTTAACCATGTGTCAGACCGTTGTAGGAGCTAACCGGAATCAATATCGAGACAGTTTACGAGGTCATGCTGGACCGATGTAGCAGACACTGTGTAGTCGTGTCAGACCGTTGGAGAAGACTTTGGTGGTGCACCAAGGGGCCGACTTAGGGTGTGCGCCAAGGGATGGCTTGGGTGGTCTGCATGGTGTATAACCATGCTCACCAGCTTGGGTAGTTCGCATGGTGTTTAACCATGCTCACCATGATATATGTATAATACCCCCCCTCAAACTCAAATAGTTTTGAAGATAGAAACCTATTGGAGGTTGAAAAAAAGGGATTGACCTCAAATAGGTTTGAAGATAGAAACCTATTGGAGGTTGAAACAAATGGATTGACAAAGTGAAGCGGAACGGCTCAACACAGAGTGGAGATGTTAAAAAAAAATGGTAGAAAGTTTTTTTTTTTTTTGGTTGGTTGGTTAATGAAGAAAGATAAAATAAGATAAGAAATGGGATGTAGGCGGTGGCAGAAAAAGGAAATGATGGATATGTTGATGGAAAAAAAAGATATAAAATAAAATAAAGTTGGGGACAAGATGATAGGTGTGTATTTTAAAATGATAAATAAAAGAAAGTTGAATACAACAAGATAGCGGTGTGTATTGATGTGATAATGAGAGTGAAACAATCTTAGTGGATGTGATTAAATAAATAAAAGAAGAATGGGTGTGGACTATGAGAGGTTAGGAGAGAGGCACTGACTGGAAGTTTGGATAGTGGGAAACATAGGTGTGATTAAAGAAATAAATAAATAAAAAGAAAAGAAGAATGGGTTTGACTTGAACAGTATCACACGAAAGGTGTGAAATCCCATCATCAGGAGCAATACCCATGACCACCCACTACCAACAATCCTATTGCGCTTGCAAAAGTGATGAATATTGCGCAAATGATGAAGGCAGAATGTTCATCAATAGAAGATTTCATAGGGATTTCACTTGAATAGTTCACAACCCACCAAGGTTCTAAATCGCGGTATTGGGTAACGTAATGGTATCGATCGTGGAGTATCGGTATCGATACATATCAGGAATCGGGTGTCGCAGCGGTGAAATTTTAAAAATCATTTCAAAGGTTTTTCAACTTTTTCTTTCCCGTACCGGTCCGAACCGGTGAGTATCGGCCCGTCGCGGCTTGTGTAACAGCTTGTGTAACGCTTATAGGCCGATACGTACTGGGACTCGGCCGATACTCCTGCGATTTTCAATCTCAATGGTATATCGGCCTGTATCCGTCACGATACCCCATTTTTCTGATACGTATCGGCCGATACGTAGCGTATCGGCCGATATTTAGAACTATGCAACCCACACAGATTTGGTACGAAGGCAACAAGAAGCGATTCGACAGAGGAAGCTGGGGAGTGGACCAGCGAGGCCAACGTTAGAGAGGTCGACCGAGCTGACTGAACCGGTGGTCAGGTCACTGGTGATGCCGGTCCAGTTGCATGGGGTGGCGTCGCGGTTATTCAAGTCGGTAAGAGCACCGTTGGGATCTGACAGACCAAATTTGAGCGTGGCTTTGGTGCCTTCGATGATGTGTTTTCTGGACAAGCCTTTGTCATTGGGTCCAGACCCGCCCCAGAAGATCTTAGTCGACACGATGATGTCAGATCGCTTCCAACCCAGTTCGCGGATCGCCTGACCCATGATCTCCTCGGCTCGGCCGTTGGCGTAGACCTCGGCGTCGTCGAAGAAATTGACGTCGTTGTCTCTGCAGCATTGGAGGAGGGACTTGGCTTCCTTCATATCGAGAGAGAGTTCCTGGAGCTGACCCATGCGCCGTATGAGAGTTGGCTCACTTTGAGCCCTGATCGGCCCAGATTCTTGTACTGCATTTTGTGGGATGTGGGTTGCGGTGGTTGTGGCGGTGATGAGCGAGAGAAAGAAGTTCAAAGATGTTCTGACAAGAAAAGATGACAGCAGAATAGGTTGAGGTTCGGCGGGCGGCCAAGGCAATGTAGGACAATCTTCACTGTAATTAATTAATTCTGTTTGTGTACTTAACAACAAACAGAATATAAAAGAAATAAATAGGAAAGGAGAATGAATGTTTGATTACAAAAAATCAAACTAGAAAAAGAATTAAATAAATAATAACAGATTTTATTTTGTTACAAAAAACAAAATTAAAATCTGATTTAAATAAATAATAAAAACATAAAATAAATGAATAACTTACTTGATTAATATCTTTAATATTATTCCGATCAAGTCCAGTGTTTGACACTGTGTCCTTAAGACAGATTCGTCCTCTCCGTGGTGCTTTCAGAATATGGACGTCTATCTCTCAAGATGAAATGATCAACAACAAATATATGCAGCACTACAATATATTTGTACAACGAACGCACTAAGTGTTTTATACTCTCTCTCACAAGAAAATAATGCAGCAAAATGAAGAGTATGAATGCAGAATTTTATGGATGAAAATTAGTGAATCTTATAACAAATGAGAGCTAGTCTATTTATAGATGGATTGGTGGCTTTCCATTTTGAATTAAACAGGTACAGTACCTGTTCAATTTGAATTAAACAGATACAAATCTGTTTAAGGCACTGTTTGGTTTGAAATTCGGGTGGATTTGAATTTGAACAAAACAAATTCGGTTTTGGGTTTGAATCTGGATAGATTTGGGTCTGTCTGTGAAGAGGTGCAACAATTTGAATTTGAAATTTAAATCTGGACAGAAATTTGGAATGAATTTTTGGACAAATTTTATTTCAAAAAATAAAATTTAAATTCAAATGTATTTGGCCAAAAAAGATTAGTATTGGGCCGAACAAGTCCAACCTAACCTCACACCATGCACCCGCACCCAAGCCCAGGCCCAGCCCAGCCCAGCCCGCCCGACCGGACGAACGGCGGCGGCGGCGCACGCGCGCGTGTGTGGTGATTTTTGGGTTCAATGGGTCTAGCCCATTTTGCCCATAACCTCCATCTCTACAAAACTTGGGTAACCCTTGGGGCACACCCTAAGTTCCAATGCCATGCCTTATAAACCCATTCAAAACTTCCCGCCAAATCAATGTGAGACAAGCCATTTAACCAAACTTTAAGGAATTTCCACCAAAACTCCATTCCCATGGAGCATACTTTCTTCAATTTCCCATTCACTCGGTAATGGTTTTGAGCAACCAAATATACCACGTGAATCACAACGTGGCATAGAACGCGTTACCACTTAGACCGGCGAAAATCGACACACGAGTCCCACCTAAATATTAGACCAAAGTTAGGAAAAAATCTATTTTTTACCCAGATTTTCCAAACCATTTCCAACAATACCCCACATGAATGGAATTTGATGACAACGGAAATGCAACAATATGCAGACTATATCGAAAGAGTATAAGTTGAAAATATCTTGCATCAGGATAGGTAGCTTTCGGCCTTGAACCTTCCCTAGTGATAACCTATCGGACTTACTAGCTAACTAATGGACGCGATGTCTTGAATTGTTCAGCCGTTTGTGTAAGGTAAGACTATAGACTTCACACAAAATATCTTCTAACACATTGTGGTTCTCACTGTTGTGTTCATTTTGGCCTTGAACGCTCCTGGTTTTCATAAGTGTTTCTAGAGAATTTAGCCTCTTTCATTCTCATAGAACCGGCCCAAGTTCAACACTCATATAGGTGATTCTTTTTGTGAGTATCTCCTTATACTCGTCTTGATATTATGCCTAAATCAAGATAAGTAATCATTAAAAGCAAAGCTTATTCTTATACCCCTGCATACAACATATGTTACAGATATCACTCTCACCATATGTTCATTGGTGTGATTGCACTTGTTTTGGCAACAAGTGAATACACTGCTTGTGTTACAATTTGGAGCCTAGTCTATAAAATAGTTTCAAAAAACTGAAAGCAAAAGCATGTGCTGAATGAGTTGTTATTGTGTTTTTAAAATTTAAAATTTTGAAAACAAAAACCCAAAACCTTTGAAATTTGGTTCGGGTATTCTGTCATTCATTCACTGGTTGAGTGCAGTAATTGCAATCGCATCTTTTTTGCTTGGATTTTTGAAAGTGTGATTCAATTTTTTGGATAGTTTAGTAAGTTCTCTATACCTCCTTGTATTGTATACCAGGTACAACTTGAAGAAGCTGACGTATGATGAAAGGAAGGCTAGCTTGATTGAACGACTGAATGCCCTCAATGCAGCAGAAGGAGCTGATGAGGAGGTGGATGACGAAGATGACGAATGAATGTAGTAATACCTTTGCCTTTGGGGGCTTGGAATTTTGAGTCAAATATGAGATGTTCTTAGTGCACAATGATGCTGCTCTGCAGTTTAGTTTTAAACCTATTAAATTTTGTTTGTGTTTCTTTGGGTGCAATTTTGTAGCTTGTATTTTTTTATTTGAAGATGGCAATTAGACACTTTTTGAATGTTATGAAATGCATTATTATTTTCGTTCAAAAAAAAGAAATGCATTATTATTTCTGACTGTCAATATATTGTGCTATCTATTTTCTGATTTGTATGTTTGAGGTTGTTATCAGCTTGATATGATAAAAGTTTAGGATAAAAGTTAGTATGCAGTTTGTTTGGTGTATGGATATTAGATTTTTTTGCTTACTTCATAGTTGCTGCTTCTGCTTGGTTTGTAACAGGTTGCATTTTATAAGCTATTGTTTACATACGATTAGGCAAGGTCATGTTGCTTTATATATATATTATATTAAAAATAACTTTCTACGGCATGCAAAATTATGCCGTGAAAAGTGTAATGATTTATAGCATGTAAGAAAATGTCGTAAAAGATTATATACGGCATACAAGGCATGTCATAAATATATTAAAAATGACCTTCTACGGCATGCAAAATTATGTCGTGAAAAGTGTGATGATTTATAACATGCAAGAAAATGTCGTAAAATACTATATACGGCATACAAAGTATGCCATAAATATATTACAAATAATCTTCTACGGCATGCAAAATTATGTCATGAAAAGTATAATGATTTATGACATGATAAAAATGTCGTAAAAAGTTATATACGACATACAAAGTATGTCATTAATGTTTAATTTATTACTTTTTACAACTTTACCTGCATGCCGTAAATTATGCTCAACTTTCCACGGCATGTCATATAACAGCATTTGTGTGCATGCCGTGAAAGAGTTTTTACGGCATGCATTGCAAGCCGTAAAAAGTCAATTTTGTTGTAGTGCTCAAATTTGTAGAGATGTTGTTGTTAATGGAGAAGGGATTTGGTGATTTGGCTTTTGAACGCAACAATTTGGGAGAGACATCACTTTATATTGCTGATGCTTGTGGACATGACAATGTTTTTTATTCCCCAAGGCAAAAGTGTACAGGAGGAGAGCAGCAACATCTTGCCCTTCATCACTGCCATCACTAGAAATGATGGCACTACTGTTCTTCATGCTGCTGTCATGGAGGAACATTATGGTACATTCGTTTTCTTTTCTCCTTTTTCTACTACCATTAGCCATACATAGGCTTGCAAATGATCCGAGCTAAGTCGAGCTTTGTAGGGCTCAAGTGCAACTCGTTTGTTTATCAAGTTCAAAAATCCAATTCGAGTTCATCTTGGCTTAGCTGGTTAATATTAATCAAGTTCAAGTTTGGCTCAAAAACTCCATAATCAAAATTTTTTACTGTTAAATAATAAAATAAATATTATTTAAATAAAATTAAATGAGCCGAACTGTTTCAAACTTGAACTCAGAAATAAGCTTAAAAATCTAGCTTGAAATTGTTTATTCACTTAACAAACTAAATTGAATTAGGCCAAACTAAGCCCTTATCGAACCAAACTCCATAGTAGTTCATTTGCTCATTGTATCGTACGTTTTTTTTTTCTCTTTTTTTTATTCTTTTATCTTTTACTTTTTTTTTTTTTAATACAAAAAATTTATCATATACAATTCATGTTTCTCCTCTAGAGGGCATAACAGAATGTGAAATATAAGTGAAATATAATTATATTTCATTCATATTTCATTTCTCTTTTCCTTTTCACTTTCTAAATCCCTACTCAAATTTATGTTCCAAACACAACTTTTGGAGGATTTGATGAGGAAAAGGGAAGGGAAATAATAGAAAGAAAAGGAAAAAGAATTGATATGATTTAAATTCCAAGCTATGTTTGGTTGAATTGAGAATTTGAGAAAGAAAAGAGCTCAAGTGAACTCAAAAGACAAAAAGTGAAATTGTATTTCTCTCTCACTTTCTTTTCTCTTTTGTTTTTCATTATAACCAAATAAAAAATAGAATTGTACTTTCTTTTCCTTTTCCATTTCTCTCAATAAATTCTCCAACTAAACAGAGACATTTGAAAGAAGCTAATAGAGAGAGGTGGGGTAGAGTTACATGGGTAGTGTCTTTGTAGAACGAGGGGGAAAAAAATAGCAAATTACTAGGAAGAGAGAGAGAGAGAGAGAGATGAGTTAAAGAGGGTTGTGTTGGTGTTTATAATTAGCCAAAACATGTTAATTTTTAGTGAAAAAAATTTCAGAGTAATTTTAATTGGACCAATTAAATAAAAGATATTTTGCAAAGCTCAGAATTTTTCCAATATTACTCAATGAATTACATGTGCAGAAATACAGAGTATTTATAAACTATACAAACTAACTCTAGTTCAAGCTAACTAACATGTAACAACTAATTAACTCTAGTTATTCTGTAACTGCCTAACTACTCTGTAACTGTCTAACTACTCTGCAACTGTCTAACTAATTTAGCCACAGCAGTTGCAGGTGCTGCTGCTAATGAAGTTGTAGGTGTTGCTGATGAAGCAGTTGATTGCTGGCTGGAGCTGGAGCTATTATGGCTAGACTTGTTATCATGCCCCCTCAAGCTGAAAGGGATGAAAGAGCTTATAAGCTTGTTCTGCAGATACAAAAACCGAGGAGATGGCAGGGGCTTGGTGAATAAATCAGCAAGCTGATCCATGGATGAAACATGCTGAATAAGAAGCTTCTTGGCAGCAACTCTTTCTCGAACATAATGGTAATCATCTTCAATATGTTTAGATCTGGCATGAAACACAGGATTGCTGGATAAAGAAATTGCTGACAGATTATCACACCAAAGTATGGGAGCTGGAACTGTAACATGAAGATCAGACAACAGCATACCCAGCCAGCTTAATTCAGCAGCAGTTTGAGCAAGGGCTCTATACTCAGCTTCTGTGGACGATCGAGACACGGTAGGTTGCTTCTTGGCTGACCAAGAAATCAAATTAGGACCCAAGAATACACAATAACCAGTGGTGGATCTGCGGTCAAAGGAACAGCCAGCCCAATCTGAGTCAGAAAAGGCATGCAAGGTAAGAGGACCAGAACTAAATTGGAGACCTTGATGAAGAGTGCCCTTCAAATAGCGGAGAATTCTTTTAACCAAAGCAAAATGGCTGGTAAGAGGATTTTGAAGAAATTGGCATGCATGATTAACAGCAAAGGCTAAATCAGGACGCGTAATAGTAAGATATTGTAAGGCACCAACAAGACTACGATAGAGAGAAGGCTGAGAAAAGGGTAAATCAACTGAAGCTGAATCAGTAGAAGATTTGAGAGGCAAAGGTGAAGGAGAAGATTTACAATTTGTCATCCCAGCTTTAACCAAAATTTCAGTAGCATACTTACTTTGGGACAAAAAATACCCTGAAGAAGAAGTTGTAACAGAGATGCCCAGAAAATAATTAAGCAGCCCCAAT
This sequence comes from Camellia granthamiana, assembly GCA_036172215.1. Taxonomy (NCBI): domain Eukaryota; kingdom Viridiplantae; phylum Streptophyta; class Magnoliopsida; order Ericales; family Theaceae; genus Camellia; species Camellia granthamiana. Next base: position 27,360,045 of record CM069914.1, read on the forward strand.
TCCTTCATAGAGAAGGTAGCATGCATCTGAGTAATGAGAGTAGAAATATAGGAAGAATCACTGCCTGTAAGTAAAATGTCATCAACATAGATTAAAAGGACAGTGATAGAGTGAGAAGTCTTTTTAACAAACAGAGAAGAATCACAATGACTGGCCTTAAAACCATGAGTAAGAAGAAAAGAGGAAAAAGTAGAAAACCAGGCCCTAGGTGCTTGCTTAAGGCCATACAAAGCTTTATTGAGTTTGCAAACTAAGGAAGGATTATTTTGATCAACAAAACCAATAGGTTGATGCATGTATACCTCCTCCTCTAAAATACCATGAAGGAATGCATTAGAAATGTCCAACTGTTTGATAGACCACTGAAAATGAAGAGCCAAACAGAGGAGAATTCGGATAGTAGGTTGTTTTGCTACGGGACTAAAGGTTTCAAAGTAATCAATGCCCTCAGTTTGGAGAAACCCTTTTGCAACCAAACGGGCTTTATACCGAGCAATAGTACCATCAGAATTTTTCTTAAGGCGAAATACCCACTTGCATCCAATAGCCCTTTTGGTTGGAGGAAGATGGACCAAAGTCCAAGTACCTTGTTTGATCAAGGCAGTGTATTCCTCCTTCATGGCAGCAGTCCAAGCACTGGATTGAGAGGCCTCTTGATAGGACTGAGGCTCAGTTGGTTCAGAAGAAGTGCGAAAACACTGATGCAGAGATTTTGATCGAGTGATCATGGGATGAATGTTAGGAGGAGAAATAGAGGGTATAGAATAAGAGGAAGGGATATGAGGTAAAAGAACAGACAAGGAAGATATGGGAATTTGAGCCTCAGAAGTAGGCCTGGAGATAGAAGAAGAATGAGGCAAACAAGCAGACGGAGATAAAGCAGCAGCAGATGGAGGTAAATCAGCAGCAATAGGTTGAGACAAACCAGCAGATGAAGTTGAAACAGAAGGCAGTTTGCCAAGTGGAGCAACAGCAGCTGGAACAGAATCAAACTGACCAAAAACAATAGGAATGTGTGACTGTGATGGAATATGGGACTGTGGTGACATTTGTGGTGACTGAGCTGGAAAATGTGACTGTGATGAAACATGTGACTGTGATGGAATATGGGACTGTGGTGACATTTGTGGTGACTGAGCTGGAAAATGTGACTGTGATGAAACATGGGACTGTGGTGACAGGTGTGGTGACTGAGCTGAAGCAGAAATGGGGATATGTGACTGTGGGGAAATTTGGGACTGAGCTGGAGCAGGAACAACTGCAGGAGAAGGCACAGATAAAGATTGGTCAGACCAGAAAAAAGAGCTTAGTTGGGACAAAGAAGGAGAGGCAGACTGAACTGATGAAGAAGAGGCAAAAGGAAAGACATCATCATCAAAAACAACATGTCTGGAAACATGAATTTGGCCAGTAGCAGGATCAAGGCATCTGTAGCCCTTGGTAGATGGAATGTAACCAAGAAATACACAAGGGACAGACCTAGGTTGTAGTTTATGTGAAACATAAGGTTTAAGCCATGGATAGCATCTACAACCAAAAGTTCTGAGCAATGTATAATCAGGAGGATGATGATACAACATTTCAAAAGGAGTTAGAAAATTGATTTTAGCAGTAGGAAGTCTATTAATGAGAAACACAGATGTGGCAAGGGCATCAAACCAATAAGAAAGAGGCAATGAAGAGTGGTGCATAAGAGCAATGGTGGTTTCTATGAGATGTCTATGTTTCCTCTCTGCAACTCCATTTTGGGCAGGAGTGTGAGGACAACTTAACTGATGTTGGATGCCATGACTCTTTAAGAAATCATGAAACTTAGTGCTAAGATACTCACCCCCATTGTCACTTCTTAACACTTGTAACTGAGTAGAGAATTGGGTTTCAACAAATGCTTTAAATTCCAAAAACTTATGAAAAACCTCACTTTTATAATGGAGAGGAAATAACCATGTGAATTTGCTATAGTCATCAATAAACAACACATAATACTTGTAGGAAGAAACAGATGCAGTAAATGGCCCCCAGACATCAGAATGAATAAGAGCCAATGGTTTATTAACTGTAGAATTAGACAAGCTAAAAGGAAGTCTATGACTTTTGGAAACACAACAATGTGAGCACATTTTATTATCAAGAACAGGTGGAACATTTACAGATGAAGAAGGTAACAAATGATGTGTAATAATGTGCTGAAGTTTCCTTGAAGAAGGATGGCCTAATCTAAAATGCCAATGAGAAGAATTAACTGTGGACTGAAAACAAGCTGGTGATGCAGATGCAGAAGATGGAGCAGCACTAGGAAGATGATAAAGACCATGGGAATGACAGCCTTTATATGGCACCTTCTTGGTACTCTTGTCCTGTATAATGAACATATCTTTGTCAAAAGTAATAGTGCAATGATTATCAGAAATAAGCTGACGGACAGAAATTAAGTTGGAAGAAATGGAAGGTACATGAAGCATGTTTGAAAGATGAAAAGGAAAGGATGGAGTAGGAAGAAGACCTTGACCAGTGTGGTGAATAGGTAAGACAGTTCCATCACCAATAGTAACCTGGTCATGTCCATGATATGGTTGATAAGAGGAGAGATTGTTCAAGTCATTTGTGATATGACTAGTTGCTGCTAAATCTAAAAACCAGTTTGTAGTGTTGGGAGAACTATCACCAGGAGAACCAGAAGTAGACTGATTTGTGTTGGTAAGATAGGCTTGATGAGTGTGAGGCCTTGAAGAGTGAAAAGCAGATGTATCCAATCTGTACCAACACTCTAATGCTGAGTGATTTGGTTTCCCACAGATCTGGCAAATCACTTGAGAAGAATGCGGATGAGATGCAGCAGAGTGTGCAGCAGAATGTGATGAAGAGGACTGATATCCTGTGTGACCTTGGCCTGAAGTAGAAGACCTGCCTCGACCTCGAAAAGGAGCATTACTAGAACTAGAATTTCCTTTGAAAAACCTACTACCAGTTCTTCCTCCTCCTCGACCTCTGTAAGAACCACCTCTAAAGCCACCTCTAGAAGCAGTGCTTGAAACATGATAAGCAAAAGGTAATTCTGAAGCATGAACTTGTTTAGAAGAAGATTCAACATGAATAGATTCAGAATTTAATAGAGAACATAATTCTTCAATGGAAATAGTTTCAACTCTAGTTCTGATTGCTGTTTTGAATGCATTATATTCGTCAGGCAATCCATTAAGAATCAGGAGAACAAGATCTTCATCATCCACAGGGGATGCAGCCAAAGCCAATTGGTCGGCAAGGGACTTGATCTGAGTCAAATAGGTGTCCATTGTGGTGCCTTTTTTGACAATTTGACCAAGTTTATTCTTTAACTGATGAATATGTGACCGGGACAAAGAGGTGAATCGTTTGAGAAGCACACTCCATACTTCATGACTTGTGGAACAATGTAACACAGAGGTGAAAATAGATGGTGATAGAGTTGCTGTTAAGCAACTGAGAAGATGAGAGTCAATCAGCATCCAATTTGTGTAGTCTGGATTTGGAATCTCATGATTTTGTTTATCAATGATAGTGGATGATGGACATACAAGTGTGCCATCAACAAAACTGAGAAGCTGTGTAGCTTTCAGTATGTTGCAAACTTGATTCTTCCAGATAATAAAGTTTGTAGCATCAAGTTTGACAGTTATGAAGGCATTCAGATTCGTAATGAGTAATGCAAGATTTGGAGGTATGGAAGACGAAGTAGATGATACAGCAGAAGCAGACAGATTCAGAGATGGCTGTGCAGACGCCATTGATGAATCCTCAAGAACTAATGAATCTTCAAGAATGAATGCTCGTAAGAGATGATAGCTCTGATACCATAAAAGATATTTTGCAAAGCTCAGAATTTTTCCAATATTACTCAATGAATTACATGTGCAGAAATACAGAGTATTTATAAACTATACAAACTAACTCTAGTTCAAGCTAACTAACATGTAACAACTAATTAACTCTAGTTATTCTGTAACTGCCTAACTACTCTGTAACTGTCTAACTACTCTGCAACTGTCTAACTAATTTAGCCACAGCAGTTGCAGGTGCTGCTGCTAATGAAGTTGTAGGTGTTGCTGATGAAGCAGTTGATTGCTGGCTGGAGCTGGAGCTATTATGGCTAGACTTGTTATCATTAAACACAAGTAACAAAATTTAAAGGACACATTTCTTTCAATCAAAATTACATGGACTAAATTAATTGGGAGAAAGTTAAAAGAAGAAACCTGGCGGTATTTACCACTGCTGTAATTGCCTGGAATAAGTGAGAGATTAGTTGGCAGTGGATCTTATACAGTAACAACCAAACTAAACACTAGTAAATCAATGATAGTGCTGGTAATATTGTAGTGGTGGTGGTGGGATTGTAGTAGCGACATCAGTGGTGTAGTGGGGTTACATATCAATAGTGGTTGCAGTGCAATAGTGGCAGTGGAGGCAATGATAGTGGCAACGGTAGCAAGGTGATGGCACGGTAATGGTAGTATGGAAGTGATAGTGATGATATGGTGGTGACAGTGGCGGTTGTGGTAAAGTAGTAATCGTTATGATAAGGAGTTGATCAAAGTGTCCATGAGCTGCAGCAGTAGCAATCATCCAATATATCAAGAGCATGATAAGAAAGGCAATGTAACTGATAGTCTAGCTGTACAAGAGGTTGTTAGAGTGAGTTAGTTAATTAAGCTAGTTTGTTAGATATGCACGTGTATATTAGATATAGTTTAGAATATATATAATATTTTTTGTAAAAATACGGAGTTTATCTTCTTCAGATCAATGAGAATGAAAATTATCTTTGTGTATCACATTTTCTTCACGTTATGCATGAGATTTGTAGGGTGGTGATGGTAGTAGGGTGGCACTCGTGGTGCTAAATTGGTCAATGCACAAGATTTTAAAGCATAAATAATTTGAATTATTAAAATGAGACTTTATGATAAATCGGTCGAACCAAACTGCATGGGTTCTATCATAATTTATTTTTAGTTTTTTGAAGTATGGACTAAATTAAATTATGCAAAAATAAGTATATTTTTTGTATCCACATTGAGTTATAAAAACTGCATATGTAAAACGGGACTTCATGAAATCGGTCGAACCAAACTGCATGGGTTCTGTCATAATTAATTTATTTATTTTTTTAAGTATGGACTAAATTAAAATATGCAAAAGTAAGTATATTTTTTGTATCCACATTGAGTTATAAAAACTGCATATGTAAATTTAATTTATCTACTAAAATTTGACATATTAAGTAATACGAACTAAATAAATATTATCCAGTAATATGTCAGAAAATCATTTCCAATCCTATTACATAGTCTAATTTTCACAATTTTCATAATTGAAAATACAAGTTTCGTTGTAATCATTGAAACTAATAAAGTTAATACAAGATGAATCAATACATCAATAAAATGATAAATTGTTGACTTCCTTGTATTGTCAATTTTTTGGGTTTCAATATGATCCATGTATCTCATAAATTTTGAGGAGGTGACCACACTTTAAAAAAAAAAAAAAAAAAAAAAAAAAAAAAAAAAAAAAAAAAAAAAACCTTCATTATTATTTTAATTTCTATATTGCCACTACCACATCTTTCTTGTTGACTTTTATTTGTTTATTTATTTTTTAAAAATATGTTTACAAATTATTTTCCTTTGTATGTTAGTAGTCATGTTAGTCTAGTAATTAATGTTTTGAAACACAGGAAAAAAAAATAGATGATTTAATTTCTCCTATTATTAAGCAGGCATTCCATCTAATGATCCGAAACATAGCAACGATCATCCATATCAAAATGGATTCCTTGGGTTTTTGGCATCAAAACTAGTCCCAGGTTTGCATTTTTTATTCGTAACAAAAATCGCTTTATGCATACACAATTGTGCACTATAAATATTTGCACTAATATTTTGTTGGTGCAGATGTCTCAGCTTTTGTCTTTTTTTTCTTGTTTTTTGTTTTGTTTTTTTTTTTTTTTTCTCTCTTGAAAATGTCGTCAAAACATGATAAATGCTATAAACTGGTGGGAATTGATGTTGCAAGGCAAAAGCACAAATCTGCATTGGCGCTGGCAAAAAAAATGGTAGAAAAAGAGGGGGACTGGAGTGACTACACAAATTGGAAGATCGAAGATTCTGTATCCACTTATTGGCTCTCATTGACACAGTTACAGACAGAGAGAAAGATATTGAATAGAATGAAAAACCCTCTTATTGAAGCAACAAAGAATTGTATCAATGAGTTGGTAATGGAAATCCTTAAGAAATTCCCTCATGCTGCATGTGCCTATGATGAGAATGGAAAGAGCATAAGGATAGAATTCTATATGAATATTTCAAGAAGAATGTGGGGAAGTATTTTGTAAATGACAACACGTGACTAAGGTGACACCGAAGTGTCAGCCGATGTGTCACGTGGCCTGGTCACGTTGTCGAGATGATCTCGGTTAGGCCGAGGTTATCTGCGGAGATATCGGAATCTGAGATAAGCAGATAAGGGACTAGAGTCCTAGAATAGGGGAGGATCTCAGTCTGGATAAAGATAAGACTCAAGGAGAGTTTTTCTCTATCTAGCTGAGGGTCTAAGAAGAGCATTGAGCATGAGTCCATTAAAGTGAGGCTTCTAAAGAGATCAAGTCATTGCTGGTTATAAAAGCAAGGCACCCCTGTGAGTCGAAGGTAAGTTTTTCCTTGTGAGTTTAAGCACTATTTGCTATCTTTGTGAAATATTTGTTTACTGATTTGATCGTTGGAGTGTCCCTAGGTGGATGAACCACCGCCGGATTCTCATCTTCTTGTTACAGGTTGTTTGGGTTTAATCTATTTTGCCGGTGCTCTCTAACTGAGTTCCCCTAATTGGCTGTGTGGTTGGAAATCTACACCCACAATTTGATGCCATCTGTGGGAACTTAAGGAGAATAAATAGCCAACAACGGACAGGAAGAAAAGATTGGAGACGACATCCACAGTGAGAGTTGTGAACATGCAGATCCTAACATCGGGGAGGAAAACCGTAATGAAAGAGCATATGATCCGAATCCTGGGGAGAAGGACAACAGCAAAGAGGGTAACGTCCCGAAGAAAATTGGCCGAGATGAATATTACAACGAAGGCGACCTCCAAGAATGGAAAGATAGATGCCTGAGGAGGACGGCGAGATGAAAAGGATGACAATCAAGTTAGCAAATCTACAGTCGGTTGTGAATTTCATGAACCACCATTCCTGTTGTAAGACACACCGGTACCAGCAGCCAAGGCTGATGCCCAAAAAGGGGGGCAAAAAACAATCCCAGTAGTCCTGCAGCACGGCAAGGGAAAGGAACACTCACATCAGCCGTCATGGGATGTCGGGCGAATAGAGTCATTGAGAGGTGAGTCAAAGAAGATGCCCTGAACCAAGGGGACATATGTCAAAGAACCTCGGCATATTCAGGAGAAAGACCTTTGTTTTGATGCAGTGGATGAAGAGAAGTCCAAAAGGACGCATAATGACACTGGGAGCAGCGCGCCAAAAAGGCTGAAATCTATTGATAGTTGAGCTCCCAATTGAACAAAGGAGGATTTAAGAGACTACCTCCAGAGGAAGCAGCATAACGCCGAGGTTACATCCCCCGTGAAGCTGAGGATGCCTTTCTTGGTGGAGTTGGATACGTTTGAGGCCCCAAAAAGATTCCACATGCCAAGGTTCCAGATATATGATGGTAAGTCTGACCCGAACTTTCATGTTGGTTTATATTTGAATTCAATGGCTTTGTGGAGTGGGAATGAGCAGTTGTTGGGCTAGGTATTCCCCTCATCCTTTGGGGAGATAGCATCTAATTGGCTTCATAAGTTGCCAAAAGGAATTGTGAAGAGTTGGGAAGGCCTGGCTGAGATATTTGTAGCCAAGTTTATTACAAACAAGTTGCAGCCGCTAAGGGTAGACTCCCTGCTGGCACTGAATATTAGCGATGGTGAAAGCCTCAAGGCTTACGCCAAGAGATACTATGAGGTGTTCAATCGAATTTCGATATGTGACCAGGAGCTGGCAGTCGCGTCTTTCAAGAATGGCCTGGATGATGAATGCCCGCTTCAGAAATCGCTTGCAAAAACTCTATCGAAGAGGAAAAACTCATGGCGTGGATTGAGAAGTATGCCAGAGCAGAAGAAGACACGCAAGGAGCAAAGACACCGAAGCAAGAGAAGAGAAACGGCTTGGCGAAGCGGGGCCGAGGTAATTTTGGTGTAAACTGGCAAGAGACAGGGTTGAGGGCTACACATGCAGTCACCACAGTATTCAGGATCCCGATCTACAAAGTTCTGGAAAGGATCAGGAACCAGCCATATTAAAGAGTGTCGGAGAAGATCCATAGCAAGTTTATGGGAAGGAGCATTGGAAATCATTGTGCTTACCATAATGAGGATGAACACTTGACTCAGGGGTGCAGGGCTTTGAAGACGCATTGGATGATTTGGTCAGACAAGGTCACCTGAGGGACCTAGTAGATGAGGCCAGGATGAGGGAAAAGCATGCGAGGCTTCCCTAGGCACCGACAGCACCACCTCTACCACCGCCACCAAAGCAAGTAAATGGACCTTGGGTGATCAATGTGATTCACTCGAAGGACAATTATAATGCTTTATGAGGGGAGACCCAGAGAGTAAGGCACTTGCAGCACATGTATCAGGTCCAGCAAAAGAAGCCTAGGACAAATGAGTATCAAGAACCAATGGTTTTTTTTTTTTTTTTTTTTTTTTTTTTTTTTTTTTTTTTTTTTTTTTTACTGAGGTAGACCTGGATATAGTGCAGCATTTATACAACGATGCCCTGGTGGTAACTCTAAAGATTGGAGAATGCCAGGCGAGGCGCATATTGATCGACCAAGGCAACTCTTGTGACATCATGTATGTCAGATGTTACAAGGAGCTTGGCCTTCATCCAAATGATTTGGAGCAGTCCGATAGTCCCATGGTTGAGTTCAACGGGAGGCCGACATGGCCTTTGGGAGCCATGAATTTAGATATGCAGGCAGGCACCAAGAAGGTAAGCACGGAGTTTACAGTGATTGATTCCCCCTCCACTTACAATGTTATTTTGAGAAGACCGTGGTTGCACGCAATAAGGGTTGTTCCCTCAACGCTGCACCATCTGTTACGATTCCCAGCCAAACAGGGGATTGAGGAAGTCAGATGGGATCAGGTGCAGGTGAAAAATTGCTCCATGGCAGCAATGAAGTCCACCTGCAACATACGAGAAATAGAGACAGTGGAAATCGAGGATAAAGAAATGGAGGTCCTAGATAACATCGGCAAATAACTAGCCGACAAGAGTGAGGAAGCTTTGAAAAAGATTCTGGTCCAAGAAGGTGATAAGGAGCGCTTCTTCCTTCTTGGCTCAGGCTTAGCCAAGGAGGAAGAAAAGGAGTTGGAGACTTTCTTGAGAGCAAACATAGAATTATTTGCTTGGACGCCCTATGAGATGTTTGGCATTGACCTCAAGGTCACTTGTCATAGGCTTAATCTGGAGAGGTCGGCTAGGCTTGTTATCCAACAAGCAAGAAGGCCAACATTGATACACGTGGAGGTAGTAGAGGAGGAAGTGGATAAGATAATAGAGGCCCAAGACATCCGAGAGGTAAACTACCCTACCTAGCTATCCAAAACAATGGTAATGAAAAAGAACGACAAGTGGAGGGTTTGCATAGATTTCACCAGCCTAAATAAGGCTTGCCCCAAGGACAATTTCCTACTGCCCAAGATTGATCAATTAGTAGATGCCACTTCAAGGCATAAGAGAATGAGTTTCCTGGATGCATACAGAGGCTACCACCAGATAGCAATGTATGCCCCAGATAAAGAGAAGACGTCATTCATCACCCTGAAAGGACTCTATTGTTACAGAGTGATGCCTTTCGGGTTGAAGAATGCAGAAGCAACCTACCAGAGGTTAGTGACCAAGATGTTCAAACATCTGATTGGGAGGACAGTAGAGGTCTACATTGATGACATGATCGTGAAGACTAAAGAAGTTGGGAACCATCTGGCCGACTTGAAGACAGTTTTGACATCCTAAGAACATATCGGCTCCGAGTCAATGTTTCAAAATGTGCATTTGGAGTTGGATCCGGTAAGTTCCTAAGGTACTTGGTCACTAGAAGGGGCATTAAAGCAAGCCCAGATCAGATCAAGGTCATCATTGACTTGAAAAGCCCGACATTAGCCAAACAAGCACAGATGTTGACTGGAAGGGCAGCAGCCTTGAACAGGTTCATTAACAGAAGTTCAGATAAGTGCAAACTATTTTTTAGTTTTCTGAAAAAGGCAACAGATTTCTTGTGGACGGAAGAGTGTAAAGTTGCCTTGGCCGACTTGAAAAGGTATTTGACAACCCCACCAGTGTTTTCAAATCCAGTACCTGCAGAAGAACTATTCCTATACTTGGCGGTATCAAACCATGCTGTTAGCGAGGTGGTAATCCACGAAGACGAGGGGGAACAGAAGGTAATATACTACGTGAGCAAGACCCTGGCAAGTGCAGAAACCAGGTACCTGCCCTTGGAGAAGTTAATATTAGCCCTAGTGATGGCTTCCAAGAAGTTGAATCACTACTTTCAAGCCCACAAGATTGTGGTGCTGGCTAAGGACCCCTTGAAGTCGCTGTTGCAGCATGGAGATCTGACAGACAGAGTAGCCAGATGGGCAGTGGTGCTTGGCCAATACGACTTAGAATTCAAGCCTAGAACAGCAATCAAAGGCCAAGTTCTGGTCGATTTTGTGGCTGAGTTCACTGCTGGTGTGATCCCAAGGCAGGCTCCGGTGAGTCGTGGCCTGGGATGCCCAGTAGAGTAAGAAGAAACCCAACTAGGGCCAAAGAACCCCACACTAGCAGTGCAGAAGAAGGTAGAGACACCAAAACCTTGCGACATATACATCGACGACTCCTTCCGTCTATTTGTTGATGGAAGTTCAAACCGTCAAGAAGCGAGGGTAGGAGTGGTTTTGGTATCACCGGATGGGCGAATGATAGAACAATTAATCTGTTTGGGATTCAAGGCCTCAAACCACGAAGTAGAGTATGAGACACTGATTGCTGGACTAAGGCTAGCAGCAGCCATGGAAGCCAATGAAATAGTAGTCTTCTATGACTCCTAGCTTATTGTGAATCAAGCAACGGGCCAGCATGCAGCCCGAGATGAAAGGATGATAGCCTATGTCAAGGAGGTTGTCAGGCTGCTTTCATTATTCCAGGATTGCCGGCTACAATAGGTTAGCCAAGATGATAATAGTCATGCTGATGCCTTGGCTAGCCTAGCTAGCACAATGAAATTTGGGGAGGCCAGGACAATAATGGTGGATTATCTGTCAGGCCCAAGTATAGAACCCTTTATCACAGAATACGAAGCAATGTGTGTAGAGATGGGTCTAAGCTGGATGGATGCCATAGTTGTGTTTCTCAGAGATGGCAGGCTGCCAGCAGACAAAAAGGAAGCACACAAAATAAGATTGAAGTCGGCCACATTCAACTTGACAGCAGAAGGCCATTTCTACAGATGGTCCTTCATTGGGCCCCTTTTGAGATGTGTGCACCCATCCTAGATAGAGGACTTCCTGTACGAGATCCATGAAAGTGTATGCAGAAGCCATGCTGGAGGCAGATCACTTGCTCATAGGGCCATATCTCAAGGGTACTGGTGGCCCTATATGCAGAAGGATGCTGAAGCCTATGTGAGGAAGGGCGAAAAGTGTCAAAGGTTTGCACCTTTGATACACTAGCCAGCTGCTGATTTAAATCTAGTATCCAGTCCATGGACATTTACCTAGTGGGGGCATGGATCTTGTTGTGCAATTGCCCCAGGCAACTGGACAAAGGAAGTTCCTGCTAGTAGCAATTGATTACTTCATGAAATGGGTAAAAGCTCAACCCTTGGCCAAAATCCAAGATGTGGATGTAAAGAACTTCATCTAGAAGAACATAATGACCAGGTTTGGAATTCCAAGAGCCATTGTGGCAGACAATGGCACCTAGTTTGACAGTAAACTGATCAAAAACTTCCGTGCAAAGTATAAAATCAAAAACTATTATTCTACCCCCAGCTTTCCCCAGAGTAATGGACAGGCAGAAGCATCTAACAAGACCATCCTGAATAGGATCAAGAAGAGGCTAGAAGAAGCCAAGGGAAAGTGGGTGGAAGAATTGCCCAATGTGCTGTGGGTATATCGGACTATGCTGAGAAGATCAACTGGGGAGTCTCCTTTTGTCATGGCATATGGCACTGAAGCAATCATCCCACTGGAGGTCGGCATCCCTGGAATCAGAACCCGAGGAGTGGAGAATGGAACTAATGAGGCATTCCTTGTCCGAGATCTAGATCTGTTGGAAGAAAGAAGGAAGCGAGCAGTAATTCGGCTGGGGGGCATACCAATAGCAGCTTGCTAAGGTTGGCAATAAGAAGGTCAACCTAAGGGAGTTCAAGGTTGGGGACCTCATTCTTAGAAAGGTCGTCGGCAATAAGAAGGATCCCAGAGAGGGCAAGCTTGGCCAAAACTGGGAAGGGCCCTACAGAATTATCTCGATTGCTGGCAATGGGGCATATCGGCTTAAAGACACTGATGGCAAAGAGTTGCCAAGACCTTGGAACACGAGCAATTTAACGTTTTCCTATCATTAGTTTTTGTTTTTTGAGTTTCATGTAATGATTTTATTAGCCAAAGTTTTATTAAAATGCTAGCTTGATTTTGTTTTCACATATTATTGTTAACACTTGTGAGATAGGACTAAAATAATCTTATGACGATGTTTCCATGGTGAACATGATGAATAACTTAGACTTATCATATGATAGAGTTTAATTATACTTACCATATGATAGAGTTGAACTAAATTGGTGATGTTTCCAAATGAAACATGACGAATAACGTAAACTTATCATATGGTAGAGTTGAATTATACTTACCATATGATAGAGTTGAACTAAGTTGGCGATGTTTCTGAATGAAACATGACGAGTGACTTAGACTTATCATATGGTAGAGTTGAACTCAACTTGCCCTATGATAGAGTTGAACTAAGTTGGCAATGTTTCCGAGTGAAACATGACAAGTAACTTAGACTTGCCACGATGGCAGAGTTGAACTAAGTTTGATCTAGATTAACAGAGACACTGAGGTAGAAAACCTCGGCTAAGCTTTGTTTGAATCAGACTTCTGCAAAAATCAGAGATGCACGCTTAATGTGAACATAAGTGGTACTTAGGTTCACATTAGGGGATAGGAATGAGGAATGGGTTTGACACTTGTTAAAATTTTGGAAAAATTTACAAGTTAGAGTCAGCCGAGGTAACTGGATAAAGGGATACCCGAGATGCTTGTCACCCGAGATCACTAACCAGGTTGTCAAGCTTGGAACGGTCGGAATGATGCAGTTTTGATAAAAGACAACAAGTACAAGTAAGGAAGCAATACTTGTTGAATGTTATTCAAAGAATTTTTATAAAGTGCCCGTTAGCCGAGATCACAATAAAAGGTGAAACTCCGAGGTGACCAACTAAGGGTGCACCCGAGATGAAATGGATTCGAGGCGATACATATCAGATGTGCTTTAACTCGAAGTAATTACATAGTTAACGTGTACTTTGAAGAATTGCAATAATATTCCAAGTATGGAAGCATACAAGACAATTAAGGTAAATCAAGCACAAGAAGACAAGCATTCAACACTTAGGCAAAAATAAAGCATGCATTCAAGGAGAAAACTTGTTCAATTATAGAGCAGAGGGCACATCGGCCAGAATAAAACTGACATTGTTTAAAAAGTTACAACTGTTCAAAGAAAAAGTACAAGTAAGGAAAAATTCTAAATACTATGATCTTGGGGATTTTCAACAGACTGTCCAGCCTCGGTGGTTGACGGTGTTTCAACCTTGGTAGACAGCTGGTCGAGCTTCTTAGCCTCGATCTCGACATCAATTTCTCGAAAGGTCTCGTCTTGACTCTTCTCAACGATCTGAACCTCAGCCTCAGAAGTTGACTTTTTAGGAGAGGCGCTTTTGGGAACGTCCTCCTCCTCATCCTAAGTCAAGTCTAAGACTTGATCGTTCAAAGCAGGGGACTTGGTCCTAGCAGCAACCTCCTCCACCTCATTAGCCCCCTCAGCATCGACCTCATCCTCTTCAGCCTTATTGTCCGATTCTTTGGAAGTGTGAGGAAAAGGCACGTCGAGCTAATTGATATCTCGAAGGGGAGGGTCCATAGGGACAGAACATTTGTTAAGGGCTGCCGTCTAGCCAAGATAAAAGCCTCAGTTGCAGACTTGGTTGACCTGGGCTTTATAGGTGTCACGCGCGTCGGCTTGGCCTTCGGCGTAGGCCTTTTTATCAGCCGCCTTGATTTCAGCCTCCTTGGTCACCAAGGCCTCTTGGAGCTCAGCCTCGGCCTTAGAAATTTTGACCTCGGCCTCTTTGGCCTCGGCCACAGCTTCAGCCGCCTCAGCCTTCTCATCGACTTGATCTTGCGCATGTCTCACAGCCTTGGCCTAATCCAACAGAGCCTCGATCTTGGCCTCGGCATTGTTAAGGGAGGCAAGGAAGCCTGCAGCTTCTTGGGTCTTGTGGTCCAACTTTTTATTGAAAGCCTTGGCTTTCATTGCAAAGGAGTGAGTATGTTGAATGGCCTAGAATGAAAGAAATAAACAATTTAGTAACAATTATTTAAGTACAGGAAGATAAAGACAGAAAACCAAAAAAATACAAGTGTTGAATACTTACCAAGATGGAATGATGCATCATCAACGCAAAGTTCTCGTACTCACTGATCTCTGCTATGCGATTCAAGTCGGCCCATAGGAGCACAACGGTGGAGAGAGTGGCACCGACCTCAATGCTGTTGATGACACTGTTGCCAGCTATCATCGGTCGATCCCCAACCACAATTGCTGGAGCCCAAGGCTCATCGGCTTTGAAAACACCTGGTCCCACTGCACCTTCGGACCTCGACTTCTTTGATTGCCGTTTGTTGGATGGCTCGGCCTCAACATGCCTCTTCTCAGTGGTAGAAATACTCTTCTCAGCCTCGACCAACTTTGAGATCGGCAATGTGTCCTCTAAGTCTGTAGGGACTTGCGTTACTGTGGCCTTTGCCTTAGCTCTTTTAACTCGTTTGGGTTTTAGCTGGGGTTGGGATTGAGATGGGGAAGAATTGATGGTAACGACTCTTGGTAGGTTGACTAGGAGATACTCAATAATAGCCTTACTTCGGCCCATCTCTTCAGATGTGACGGCGACGGTGACCTTGGTGCCAAAGTGAATGGAAAGAAGAGCAATCGGTGGGTTTGATGTATCGGTCATCGAGATGTCAGAGCCTCGACGTCTTCTACTACGTGTTCTGCCAGCAAGAGCGTTTGAAGGAGCTCGGCGTCGGCGCTGGCGTTGGGATGGAGGGGCAGAAGTGGACTGCTGGTCTGCTGGCTCGGATATAGAGGCCTGGTCTGGCCTTGTTGATGAGGTAGCTGGCAGAGTTGTGGTAGATAGAGGAGTCTTGCTTCGTTTGGGAACGTCAAGCAAGGATGACTTATAAGTCGGTATGTAATTGAGTAAGAGGGGGCTTTGCGCTTCTCAATTGGTAAGCCCAATAGCCTTTTCAGATTTTTCTTGGGGATAAAGTTTGGAAGAAGTCCTTTGATGGTTGATGAAGAACTGCAAGAGCGAGAAGCAAACATTAGTACAGACAAGAGAAATAAAGTGACAAGTCTTAATAGAGATAGAGTTATTGGATGACTTAGTTCTTATCCTCGTCCTCTCTAAAAACTGCTCGGCGCAGAGGAAAGAGACGAAGATCGTCATCAGGAGCGAACTCCTAGTTGCCCGAGACGATCAAGTAGTCATCTCCAGCACCCTTGTTGAAGTCTGGGGGGTCAACTATAAGTTTGAAGGCGGTGGATCTGGGCTTGAGGTAGTACGTGTAATCTTTCTCAGACTTAAGGCCACACATGGTATAATAAAACTGGATGTCACCTAGTGTAATCCTAGCTTTTTCTCAGTTTGCCAGTTCGATTATGCCGTTGATAACGCTTATGAGTTAATAGCTAGCTGCATAGGGTTAAGTTTTTAATAATGAAGAATTTCTCAGGAAAAAAAATGTCTAAAGGGAGCTGAAGTCTGCACTCAATGAGCGCTACTATAGAGAATGGCATGGAGTCCTTATCAGGCATAATAGAGTCCTACTTTTTAGCCAACTGATCTGGACATCGGCTAGGATAGAGAACTCTTGCCTGAAGTATTCTAGTTTGATCGGGGTGTCTACCACCCTCCACCTAGACATACGCATGATCTCAGCTTAGAGTGTTTTGTGTTAGAAAAAAGAGTCTAGTAAGGGCTTAAGAACCTCGGCTAGACCCTAAACAGGTACTAGGGTAAGGATTTTGAAGATTTAAGGGATGTTTCAGTTTTTCCTAATTATATGGTTTCTAGGCAAATCCCAAGCCTAAAACTAAGCACACAAACAAAAATGAGCAAGAATCGGAGGCAAATATATGGAAACAAAGGAAGAAAAACAAAAAGACGAACGTAGTTTAGAATCAAGAAAAAGTCAGAGAACAAGAAAACAGATGTGCACACATAGAACAACAAAATCAGTGAGCATTAAGTAGGTGAGTGCAAGGCAATGTGCAATAATCACAAGCAAACACAATCAGCATTCTAGTGATGAACTTCGAAGCATAGCCCAGATTCGAGAAACGAGAAATAATTCATAATGACAAAACATGAAAATAGAAGAGAAACGAAGTACAACTACAAATACAGATACAGTGTAGATATGTGGCAGATTCAAGACTGGAGAGCTTTTTGACGTGAACCTTTTGGCATATGATGTGGTCGATGATGGAGCCAAGACCCCAAAGGCTAAATCTGCCATAGTTCTCTGAAGATCTTCAATATGCTCAACAACTTAAGAGTAGTGGGTTCGGTCATTGGTGCCCGCAATGTATTTGACCCAACTTGGTCATGATAAATGGGTTGGGTTAGACTCTTTGGCGTAGGTTGGACTGGAATTGGGCTATTGTTAAGTTTTAGGGTTTGAGATGATTAGGATTCAAGTGTATCCATCATGCACAAGTTTGTGCTTTCTAAAATAAACACCTCAGGCTTGGTTAAATGGGCTGGGGTGATATATATACTGGGGTCGAAGGTAGGAGGTAGTGTATGGATGAGGTTAAGGTGAGGGGGAGGTACTTGGTCATGGATGAGAAGTAGGTTGGGGGTAACATTAGGTTCTTGAGGTGGAGCTATCGTCTAGTTGTCGATGAGATTCTGAACCTCATGACGAAGACGGTAGCAATGATCGGTGCAATGACCCCGCTGTTGATGGTACACAGTATTTGGTGGGGTTATGTCTAGCAGGGAGTGGGTCAGGAAGAGGTTAGGGAAGAAGGGGTTCGAGATAACTTCTTTCCATTAGGACTTTTAGTGCGCTGGTTAGGCTCATATGGAGGGGGGTGAAAGTTCTACCTTGAGCTCGGGTTGGGCTGGCTGTTTGGGGGTTGGTATTGGCAAAGGGGTCACTAGTTTTGGGGTCGGTAGCAACGGTATTGATTTTAGTAAGTTTGGGAATAGTGCTACTGCTAGGATTAGTATTCCTAAAAACACCCTCCTTGTTGGTTCGCTTGTTCTAGGAATAATCCCTTTGTTAAATGCGCTTTCAATTTGAACCCCCAATTCATGCAAATTTTTGAAAGTGAACACTGGAACGACTATTACTTTTGTAACATATCAGGCTCAAGGTTCTGCACCACTATCTGCACTTAGTCCCTCTCAGAAGGTCGATCTATCATTTGTGCTGCATTTGCTCTCCACCTTGCAACAAATTCCACAAAAGGTTCTTTAGGATTCTGGTGGGTTACTTCAAGCTCTTGCATGGTTATTTCAATTTGGGTATTGTAAGAATATGGATTGACAAATGCCTTAGCCAAATCTTCCCAGTTCTACTTCACTTTATCCTATAACTTGGCATACTTAGTAGCTGCTATACCAGATAGGGTTCTTCCATACAGAGAGAGTTTTGGAGGCTTAGTACGACCCATTAGTTTCAGGATGTCCGAGAAAAGCCAGATATGTACCATAGGATCTCCAGACCCGTTGAAACGGTTAATGCTTGGGATTTTGAATCTGTTTGGGAGCCTTACGGCAGCGTTGATGTACTTATCCTCAATGTCGGGAATGGAGTTAATTCCCTGTGCCTTTTTGAATTGCTTATTAAGGTTAGCAATTTTTAATAAGGTCGGGTTGAGATCATTAATATCAAGGGGAAAAAGCCCATCAATAGGCTGCACCAGGGGTCTGAAAACTCCAATTTAAGCCAACCCTTGTCGAGGATCTGGACCTTGCAAATCTTCAGCTGGCGGAGGTAGGTCAAAGTTCAATTGGGGGCCCGGGACTGGATGTGTGGTAGATGCCCTAGATGGACGTTGCATTTCAGTAATGGTCTCATCCTGCATGGCAATTCCCTAGTTTAGGGCCGTTATCATGTCCACAACTTCTTTTGGACTCTGAGCCATCACGGGTCTGCTGAGTTGGCAATCGGGGAATTGGATAGGTGTAATCTGAGGGTTGACTAATGAGGATTTCAACTCGATTATACTTGATGTATCTGAACTGGATTAGTCTAGATGGGTTCAACTGGATTGGCCTTTTTTAGAATAGGCCTTTTGGCATTGGATGGATCTTTTATGAGTTGGCCTTTGGGGAGGGTTTTTTTCTGGGATTGGATGGACTGTGATGGGTTAAGGCTTTCCGGGTTTGATTGGGCTTGGCCTTTGCTGAGTTGGGTACTATTCCTTCTTTGGCTCAAACAAGCCTAGCATTAAAAACAAATGCCCCATCAGATCAGGGCACTAGGCATGTTGGTCAAAACAAAACAAGATACAATTTTTTGCCTTGGTTTTGGTTCTGATATTTTTCCACCATATCAAACACAAACCCCTGGATTTTGACCCAAATTATGATTCTGATATGATCCTCAAGTTTGAAAGGAATCGCCTCAAGATTAAGACTCTCCAAGGATTGCATCACGCATTGCCAAAGATTTCATATTTTGCACAAAAGCATTCAAAATACTCCTAGGGTTTCCCTGTCCTAGCTTTAGAGTGATCTAGAGTTCCACTACTCAAACAAGTGGTTTCACAACATCCTGAATATGGGTGACCCTTCTGTTCTAGTTTGGAACAGTCACTACATCTTACTACATGCACTAGGTCGATTGGTCAAAAAGGGTACCTTAGTAAGATTACTTAATATACCTCTCACACCTATCATCGAGAAGTGAAAGGAGGACCAGGCGGTACAGCGATAATCTAGGTCCAAGGGTTATGTTTCCAACATGGCAAAGCCCACGATCGGCCAGCCTTTTGGCAAACTTTTTAGGCAAGCCTCCGGCAAGCCATCCAAGAATAGCAGATGGAAAACACAGTGACATAAGAACACCATGCAAATGCAATCCAAAGAACATATATCTATAAATAAAACGTCACATCATGAAGTTCAAATCAAGTCCTCTAAATCCCTAGTGGAGTCGCCAGAAACTGTAGTTTGCTTTTCGTGCTCCTTGGAGGGGTTTAGTCTCCTCGGATACGACAGCCCTACATTTCGGACACCCGTGGTTCTAGATCTGGTTTCACAAGTGCAATGTGAAATAGATAAACACAAATGAGAGTCCAAATCCAGCAAAGCTTAGAAAATCCATTTAATCATTAGAGATGACAGAAATGGACTGCATTACCAGATTTCAAAGTCGCCACCTAAATATTTTTAAGAAATTTAGGAAACCCGTGACTCGTGCCAAAGGCCACTTGTCTATCATCACCAAAGTGTCTCGGCTTGGGAACTTAGGTATGAGAAGGGAAGGTCATGAATTGAGCAACCCACTCACCCGATCAAAGATCGGCCTCTACTAATTATGACATGATTTTTATGTGCATTATATGCTCTTGTTCTGATTTATTAATGCTAACTTATTATGTGAGGCACACAAGTATAGACGATTTCAACCACTTTGGAATGCTTTGATTTTATGTTTGTTTGAAAAGAGTTTTGGATATGTGCTACTTTGAAAAAGTAAGCTCACATGTACATTAATCAAATCATCCCAATATAAGCCCCAAAAAAAAGCCTTCATCCACAGGCATTCAAGAGGTATATCAAATAAGCACTTAGCCTCATGGTATTATGCTTGATATGGTGACACTAACATACATGCAATATGCTAAAGCAAAAGCGCTCAACTAGTACTTAACTGAGGCAAGCCAAAATAGAAGAAAATAGTTAGCAAAAATGTATGCTCTAATATGTAAGTGACTAATAAAACACATACAAAATGCAACTACTAGGTTCCGTTTATTAACATGGCATATGGCCTAACTCAAAGCATGCGATAGCGCATGTATTCAATTAAGTAGGAAATAAAAAACTAGGTTTAGAGTGTTGAACCAAACCCAATGCATGCAAAAATGGATGCAAGTCATGGTAATGGTATGAAACCAAAATATGATGCTACATGCAACCATCGTAAGCAAGCAAATAAAATGGAGAAATAATAGGGGTTGGAAGACATACACAATATTACAAATGTGCCCTCATACAAGAGGGTTCGAATGTTCAAATTTAAACTAATTATTACAACACCAAATTAACTAATTGAACTAACTATTACAACAACTAAATTTAACTAGCTATTACAAATTCGAACGAATCTAATTGATTAAACAAACTACTATCAAAGCATTAATTTAAAGCACCACGAGAAGTGAAGAGTTGCACGTGCACGAATAAGAACATCCTCTCGGAAACCTCTCTGTTTTGCTGCCAGAAACTATTCTGCTTGCAGTCAGAAAATTAATCTGTTTGTGCCTTAGCTTTTGCTCTGTTCTACCATAAAAACGCCACTGCCTGTACAAAAAGGTAGTTGGCCGACCTTGAAAAGTGGTCGGCCATATAGAGTTTTGGCTAGCTAGCCACTGCTTTTGAGGGATGCCCTACTGCCACAGATTCAAAACAAAGCAAAAACAAAGTGTTTCCAGGAGATGTTTATCATTTTTACCTCTCCCTATCATGAAACAGATCAAGAAAGGAGTAGACCCGATTCACAAACCATCAATTGTCGCAAAGTTGTTGCATGATGATCTATGAACCGATAGGACAAAAGCTCAATAAATGAAAATGAAAGACCAACAAAACCTCTTCCCTATCATGAAGTTACCTCAAGGGAAGTAGTAGACATTGCTTTTCGAACCATTAACATTACTAAAGAGTATGTAACGATTCAAGACTCGATGGGTTCAATATAACGTCCGATTGAACCCAACTCAATTTTATTACCCTTTTACCTTTTTTGTTCCAATTTTAACCTCTTTTACATTACCTTTCCATTCTTTATTCATTTTTTGTCCAAAAGTGATAATTACGTCCACTGCATCCAAAAAGCGATAAAGAGCATCAAGCATGGACTTAACCCGAGAAATAAGCTTTTCAAACCCTTTTCTACGGGGGAAATTACAAAGGAAGAGTCAAACTCATTTACAAGAGATAATGAATTCCAAGTCAAACCTAAAATTAGCAATAATGATTAGTCAAACTCAAAAGAGCGATAATGACTAATCAAACCCAAAATGAGCGATAATGACTCTAAAACTTCATAACAAGCTATAATGACCCTTTCCTTAGTGATTTTCAACGGTCTAACTAGAAAGTTAGTCCCTTAGAAGTAAATGCACCAGTGATAAAGAGAAGTGACAAACAAGAGGTTATGCTTAGCATAAGAGAGATGTAATACCTCGGTAATGAACCTACGAAGATATTAAACCATTAAGCATGGAAGGTCTCTTTCTTATGCTTGAACAACAACTTTTTGTTAAACACAACTCTTTAATCAAAAAGAACAAAGAATGGAGGGAGGTTATAGAGATGATTATGCAAAGGTGATTATTACAAGTGCAAGTATATGTATGAAAATTATGTAAAGAAAGCTATTATAGCTTGACTTTTCGTGCTCTTGTCGAATACGATAGCCATACAGTTCGGACTCTTGTGGTTTTGAATCTGATTTCACAAGTACAATGCAAAATAGATAAACACAAAGAGCCCAAATCCGGCAAATCTTTTGGAAAATCAATTTTGAATCAAAATGCCAAAAATGGACTGCTTTGCCAGATACAGAGTCGCCACCTAAATATTTTTGAAAAATTTAGGAAACCCATGACTCGTGCCAAAGGCCACATGTCCATCATCACCAAGAGTGTCTTGGCTCGGGAGCTTAGATATGAGAGGGGAAGGTCAAGGATTGAGCACCCCCGCTCGCCCGATCAAAGATCGGCCTCTACTAATCATGACGTGATTCTTATTTACATTATATGTTCTTGTTCCGATATTAGACTACTTTTACTAGGTGATGCACACGCAAATATAGACTAATCTGCAAAAATAAAAAATAAAAAAAAATTGGAACGTTTTGATTTCATGTTCGTTTGAAAAATGTGTTGAATATGCTTCACTTAAAAATGTGAGTTTGCATGTACATTAATCAATTCATCCCAATTTTAGCAATTAGCCTTCATCTACCGGCATTTAAATAGTTGTATCATTTAAGTAGTTAGCCTCATGGAATCATGCTCGGTATGGCAACAATCACACATATGCAATATGCTAAAACGATAAAAGCTCACCTAGTACTCCAAGGCAAGCCAAAAAGAAAAGAGTTAGAAAAATGCATGCTCTAATTATGTGAATGACTAATGCAACACATACAAAATGTAACTAATAGGCTTGGCTACTAGTTATGACATGTGAATCAATCTTGATAGAATGCAATCTAAGCACATATTTAAAGAATGTAAGCAATAACAATGCTTTGTTAGAATGATAAACCGAGGTTCATGCATGCAAGACAAGTGGATGCAAACATAGAGAAATGCTAAAAGAAACATGATGTGCTAAGCTAACCATCATAAGCAGGTAAATAAAAGGGAGAAAGACGTGGGGTTGGAAGACATACACGTTATTACATATTTTTCCCTTATGTGAGAGGGTCCGAATGAGTGTCTAAGTGTCCGAAATAAACTAATTATTACGAATTCTAAGTACTTTAAGTAAACTAACTAGTTATTTCAACTTAAATGAACTAATTATTGAATTTAGTACAACAATTCTAATAATGAACAAATTATGACAAGCACAACTAAGCAAACAAATTATTACAACAAAGCATTAGTATAAGAATTATGGATTACAACACTAATAATGGAGCACAACAATACTAAGAATTCAGTTAAAACATTAAGATAAATAAAGTATGCCTAAGGATTGCATGCGTAGTGTCCAGAAACTACATTGTCTGCCTCAGATTACTCTGCCTCACCCTCAGTCATTGCCCTCTACTTCTGCAAAATGCCTCTATTTTCCACACATCGAGAGCCGGCTGTACCCTAATGTCATGCAAAAATTGTTTTTATGCTCTGAGGTGAGAACAGTGCAGACAGAGCCTTTCTTGGCTCTGTTTGTCCCTTTTGCCCTTCTCTATCATGGAAAACTCAAGAGATGAACAAATTCACATTCAGAACCATCAATTAGCTCAAGTTGATGGCTTGATGATCTCGAGCACGTGTGGACAAAATCGATAAATGTGATGAAAGACCACCTTTCTCTCTTATCATGAAGACTCAAAAAGGGAAGTAGACACGGTCTAAGTCTTGTCAACGTATCATGGATTGATACATGACAATTCTCGGAACGATGGACTCGGCATAACATCCGGCCGGATCCAAGCAATATAGCTTATTTTCTTTACGTGGGTTGGTTCATTTTAAGCCAAATTCATTAATCTTTGCCATTCTTTAATCAATTTTTCCAAGGTGATGTTTAAGTCCACTAATATGAGAAGAACGTCAAACAGGAAGTGATTCTCAACATGAAAGAGAGACCATGCTGTTGACGATGAACCTCCGTAGAGGTTAGGTCATTAAGCATGGGCCTCTAGCTCATGCTTTGAATAACCATCAACTAGTTGAAATAACTCTCAAACAACAAAAGAAAAGAGGGAGGTTGCAGAGATGAATGCTATGTTGGTTATTAAAATGAGACTCTTGGCATTAAAAAAAACAATCAAAGGAAAGCTAAGAACAACCAACATAACAAACAAGATATGAGCACTTATGAGGCAACAAGAAAACTAATCAAAGCTTGAACTAATTGAATAAACTAGGACAACCCTAGAACAACCCCTAATATGTTAAAAAAAAAAAAAAAAGCGACTGAAAGTATATGAAAAGAGCTTAAAAAGCTAAACAAAAGCAAGGGAAACAAAGGCTAGTAAGCAAGAACAAGGAGGAGTGGCTAACCCCTCCACTTTTTAAACTTCAAAGCATGTTTTTTGGCCTCTTTTAAACTCTGAAAATCATTTTGAAAGCAAAGAAAAGAGTGTAAAAACAAAAGCTTGAGCTATAGGTTAAGGTTTAAGAAAGAGTGTTAACTCTCTCTACCCTTTTGGTAGCTTTCCAAACCAAGTTTAAACACTTGAAATTGGCTCAAAACAATACAAAAACACAAGGGATATGTAACAGGAGATATGAAAGAGAGAAAGAAAAGAGGTGGTAATCTTATACCTTTCAAAGAAGGCAAGCTCTTGTTTGTTAGTCAAACTTGGTTCAAACTCACTCTCAAGCTTGAATTGGGATGCTCAAATCTCAACCAAGGTTCTAAGGTCAGGGCTTGAGGGTGTGTATGGTGTATGGATATAGCTCAAGGATGATCAAATCTCTCAAAGTTGGCTTGCACAAGAAGAAGGAGGCTCTCAACTATGTTTTGCTTCTTCAAAATTTTTCTAACCCTTAATACAATGGCTGACGCTCATATTTATAGAATTTGGGCCAAAAAGATCATAAATATCTTCAAAAATGGACAGGTGTGGTTGTTTCCCGCCCAGAACAATGTTTCTTGCCAAAAAGAGTCGGCCGGCTCCCCATGGCTACGGCTGGCTCCCAATGGAGTACGGCCGGCACTAAATATGCTCCCATGTTTCTCTGTTTCAGGCCTAGTACAGGGTGGCACAAGGTTCAAAAAGGAAATTCTAGGGTACAAAAATAAAGGTGAATATGGAAGGTTTGGGATTATTTCGAGGCTTGAGCTTAGATTCATTTGTTGAGCATTCGAACAATACACAATGCCATTTTCATCATCGAGTGCTCCAAACCAAGCACCTAAGTCTTACGGGCGGTTAAAAATTGGGTATCTACAGCTATCAACTCAAATAGATTGGTGTCTATGGCCTAAAGCACCAAATCAATGAGGACTTATAACACCATCAGCATAGTATTCAAAGCATAACTAAGTAAACAATTAAAATAGCACCAAAATTAATAAAAACAGTGCTGAAATTATTTTGAAAAAGCTAGAAAAAGTACGAGTTATGCCGATCATAGGAGGAGACCGTTATCCTTTGAAGTAAGAGATCCCGTCTTTTTGAAGATATCACCTAGACGTGGTTTGATGAGGTTTAGGAAGAGCAGAAAGTTGTCCCCTAGGTTTATTGGGCCTTTTGAGATCTTAAAACATATTGGAGAGGTAGCTTATCATTTGGCCTTACCGCCACAGCTTTCAGGGGTTCATGACGTGTTTCATATCTGTATGCTCTGAAAGTATGAGGCAGATCTATTGCACGTGTTGGATTGGACCGAGCTAGAGGTAGATGGGGATGCCTTGTATAAAAAGTGACCAATTAGAGTCTTAGATACACGAGACCAATTTTTGCATGGAAAGACAATTCCTTTGGTAAAAGTGTTGTGCAGACATCATGGGTTGAGGAAGCAACTTGGGAATGTGAGGTAAAAGTCCATGAGAAGTATTTGGACCTATTTGTTGATGTTTGAACATATATCAAAAATCTTGTCATATTAATGTAATAAAAACATTATATGTGTTTTGAAAATGTGAATTATATATTCAGTAATGGGCACATGTTTATCTCGGTGATGAGAATGAATGACCGGTGGATGGGTCATGGTGATGAAATTGAATTGCTATCATTGTCATAATTGGCTTAAATACGATATTGTTGTTAATTTAAAAGTTCGGGGATGAAATTCCTTAAGGGGAGAGGTTATAGTGATTCGAGCTTAGAATCAACCCATTTAATGCTTTTGAATCTGGGAAACCATGTATGTAGCTATTTTTCATTCTATTTTCTTGCTTGGTTTTGGCTTCAAGGGTCGACACCATCCTTGGTCATGTCGACACTGCCTCTCTTTCCTTGTTTTGTTATACTCCCAGGGTCGACACCCATCTTGGTGGTGTTGACACCTCCTTGTTGCCGTGTTCCTGGTAAAGTTACTAAAAAATAGGGTCGACACCATCCTTGGTCATGTCGACACTGCCTCTCTTTCCTTGTTTTGTTCTACTCCCAGGGTCGACACCCATCTTGGTGGTGTTGACACCTCCTTGTTGCCGTGTTCCTGGTAAAGCTACTAAAAAATAGGGTCGACACCAGTCTTGGTGGTGTCGACACTTGTCCTGATTTTTGGCCTCTGGAGTCGACACCAATCTGGGTGGTGTCGAGACCTGTCTTGCTGTGTTCCTGGAATTCACTACTGAAATATAGGGCCGACACAATAGGTTCCCAAGGTCGACCCTTCACTTCCTGTGTTGTTCTGGGTTCTCCATTGAAATATAGGGTCGACAGCACTACTTCCAAGGGTAGACCCTTGTCTACTACCAAACACAAGTGTCTCGGCTTTTCTTCTTGAGGGTCGACACCACTGTCGTGAGGGTCGACCCCTATGAGTTAGTTTCAACATTTGTTCGGCTTAGGCCCTACTTTTTAAGGATTTTTGACTTGTTCTTTTCATTTGACTTTGGAGAAAATATTCTATTAATACCTAGTCACTATAAATAGACCCCAAAACACTTTTCTAACTTTCATTACTTCTCTTTTTCCCTCTCACCCGTGACTTTCCTCTCTTTCTCTCTAAACTCATTTTTTCTCACTTAGATCTTCAAATCTACTCACCTAGAGGTACCACCTTATCTTAGTCCTTTGAAATAGATTGTAGATCATGTCAAGGGCCTTCTTTTGATCCAAGAGGTTTGTGGTTTCACCAACTTTGAGTTTTTCGAGTTCTCTTCCACTTTTCTAAGCTTGAGGTAGGGATTCTTTGCACCTGCTTATGAATTTCAACTTAGTTATATGTTATTTCTAAAACAATGTTTTGATTTGGGGATTTGAACAAAAATCTAGGGTTTTGGCTTTGAAATTAAAAGAGGGGTTTCGTTAAATGGAATCATGGGAAAGGTTGTGGGGATGTGTTGATGATTGTTATGTGTGGAAAATAGTGGACTTCTTTACTCGGAAGTGATTTTGAAAGAAAATGGGATTTTGTTCCAAAACTATGAGTTTTGACTAGTGTTGGAAAACATTGAAAGATGATGTTGGTTTTGTAAAATTTTGGTAAAGAATGTGGATATGAATGGGGATGGTGGAGTTGGATATGTACTGTCACTTACATTTTGAAATTTGGAAAGTCTATCTTATGGAATTTATTTATCTGTTTAGAGATACCTGTTTCGGCTATCAGTGGAGGATAACTATGATTGTTGTAGACTTTGCATGAGAACTAAGAGGATTTAAGCCGTTTTCTCATTCATTTGCATTGAGAACTGTTGTATATTATCACATTGAAAATGTATACTGTTTTGAGAAAAAATGTGAATACTTGGTGAATCTAGGTAGGGGTGTGGTTGTAAATGTTAAGTTGGCCTGTGTGTCCTTAGTGAAAGACCAGAAAACCGCATGGATAGGTGTCGAGCCTTCCGGTTAATACCGGTAAAAATGACAAAGAGTAGTGATTATATAGCCTGCTAGCAAACATGTACCTACTGGGCTTTGGCTCACCCTATGTGGGAAAAAAATTTCAGGTGCTAATGATATGCCTTCGCTAAGGCAATAACTTGGGAGGACTTGGAGCCAGAGCTTCATTTTGTTTATTTGTGTATTTATTTTGTACAAGCCTAAGGCTTTAATCGTATTAAGTTTAAACTCACTTTTGATGTAGCCAAGCATTGTTTTGGAAAGCTGTAAGCCTATAGGGCATTTATTAATTGTTTAACTTGCCTTCATATCATTAACAATGTAAGACATGCTATAGATTCAGGGTTAGAAATTATGAATATATAACCGCATGTGTTACCTTTTGTAGTATGCAATCATATGGAATGGAACGAGAAATGTGTTCAGTATGGTATGATTATTCATTAATATTGTGGATAGTTTTATTGCAATTATTTCGGGGCGTGACATCAATAACATGTCTTGTACATGTTCAACATAGAAAGGAAAATTTATCCCAGGGTTGTTTGGGGTTCTTATGCGGTCTCACTAAAAGTGGGGTCCAGAGGTTACTTATAATAAAATATAAATAAATTAAAAAAAGAGAAGGCAAATTTATCAGAATCAAGTGTGGATTTAACCCATCGCTTTGGGGCAAAGTATATGCTCTCCAACCCCTATAGTGGAGGTTGTACATTCGAGGGGGTGATCCCCTTCCCCCTTAGATTAGGCTAGTATATGTTAGGTTTTTGCAATTGGCAATTCCGTTTGACAAAACTCCTTTCAGTTGTAATTTTATTCGTTCTTTTATTACAGTAAAGCTATGAGTGTTTAGATGCGAATCCAATTCAAATTGTGTTCATGCAGAGAAGTTTGTGATCCTGATCCTTTCTTGTTTGCCATTTTGCTGACTATGTACAGGGGTTGAGCTGCTCGGTCAACTCGCGGGGGCCCAAGGGGCAACGTCCCATGGTGGGGTTGAGGGGCAGTGCCCCCGAAGAAAAAAAAAATGCTGTCAAAGTTATTTTTGTGTGCTCAAGCGGTGAATGGCATCATCTAGTACTTTTACAGAGTGTCTACACTTCTGAGAGCATCTTATATGCGCTCAAGTAGTATAATCTTGGCTCGAGCGATGGGCACGCGTTTTAATGAGTTCGCTCGAGCGATGAAGTGGTTTCTCGAGTGGTCAGCCTATATGTTTCGCACTGTCTTTAGTCACACTGCTCAAGCGGTCTATGCGATCCTGTTTTCTATAAAATGTGTTGTTCGCTATTTTTAGGGTTAGGTTGTACAGATTTTTAGAGAGAAAGAAAAAACAAAGTGTTTTATATTGAAGGCTATTTTATATGTGACGCCCCAAAAATCGGGAACATCAGAAAATATATTAACAAATAAATATAGGGTTTATCTAAGATTACGAGTTAGAGAATGTCACCAAAGAGTCCTTTGGTCAATAACCAAGTAAGATCCCAGGAAAGATTAGAGGAGTCAAACTAGCCTCCCTTCAAAGTCCAATCTCCTTAGATAGCAAAACTACTATTTTGACAGATCTTAACAAGATATTAACACAAGGTCTACATGAGTCGATGAAACATAAGGGATGGGTAATATAAAAGATATGTATAGATATATAATAATTACAAAATCAAGTCTTAAATACAACATGGGATCTATCACTTACAATCTCAAAACACGTTTACAAACTAGTTTCTAATCCTCCTAGGGTAACCGTACGTCCTCAAATGCTTTAGCTTTGCCTTTGACCGGTCTAATAGTCTTCAATACCTGGCATGAAATGCCATGAGCTTTGAATACCTAGTAAACGCATACACACCCCGTCCATTTTTCCCAATCCAATACACCATCATATTTACAACAAGCAAGTAGTGAAGCATGATATTCAAGTCAATAACAACAATTTTAATAATAGAGGAAATGAACATTTCATTTAAATACATAACAAAGATTATAATGTTAGTGGTTAGTATTCTAGAAATCCCCCAAAGAGATTTCATCCTCCCAACCACAAGGATTGGACACCGGACTATTCAAAACTCCCCCTTTTGCTGCTTTGTTGTAGAACTTACCTCGGATGCCTACCAACGGTTATATACCGGGTAGTGCCAACCGCAAGGCCTCAAAAGGAACGGAGAAAAGAAAAAGGTTTTATCTCCTGAATCCAACCTTATCCTTCCAAAAAGTTTTATCCTCCTGAATGTCCCATCCGGACCCAACCTTATCTCACCAATCAAACCATCGCAAGGAGTCCGAATACATCCGTTCCATTCTAGGGTTTACACAACAACCGCTTGCGCGAGACTTAACCTTCAATTAGGGAGCATATCCCATCAATCCATACTAAACACATTATCATCTCTTCGTTATCCAAGTGATCGAAAACCCAACACCACCCCAATTAAGTTTCTCGTTGAGTTAAATGTTTTAAATGAAAGTTAGAACAACTTAACAAGGTAGTAATATCCACATAAATATGAGCACCATCAAATGAAGAAGATGAGAAACATAACCATAATACATGCAATATCATACCAAGACATGATCATGTACTAATAAGCATATTCATGAACACAAGAGCATAAAACACCCATGCAAAACTAAATTTCCAAATTAGTACCAATTAAAGATTAAAATCAAAAGGGCTATTTCAGATTTTTCCCAAACTAGGTATTTGTATGGTTCGTAGAGAATTTAATCTAGTTTTCATAACATGTTTCGGAAATGTGATAGCTTTTCTAGATTTTTAGTTATTCAAGAAACACTCCAGCGCTGTCCAGATTCATCGATCGTTACGAAAATTGGATTTCTTGCAAACCGCTCACTCTTTTTCAATGAAACCAATTTTCCTTGAAAGATAACTCTTTAAGGAAGCTTCTGACATAAGAATTAAGCCCATAAGATTTTTCTACATTTTTCTAGAAGTTTCGAAAGTTCACTGTAAAACAGATTTTTCATACACAACACTTAAAATAAGAAGATTGGTGAGAAAAGAGGCCAAATAAGGAAAATTTTTCACTTCTTTTGTGATGAAAACATACTAAATAATGTATCAATAACTCATATTTTTATAGTGGTGGTATGCCTTTAAAAAAAATGTGAGATATGGGAAGAAAAACGTAGTTTTGCATCTATTAAGAGGAAATATGAATAGAAGAATGATTGAAGCCCAATTCATCCACTTTGAACACATGAACACCATTACAACACATCTGAAAATATTATATAAAACCTCTAATAACATGTATTTGGAAAAGGAAAATAAAAGAGAGAGTTGTGTTGTGGCTTACTTGATTGCCTAGTGAAGTGTTTGCACAATTTCTTCTCTTTTCCTCTCCTCCACTACCAAAGTTCACTCTCTTCCTCTTCTTTCTTTCTCTCAATTAAATGTGTAGGTGTGTGA
This sequence comes from Camellia granthamiana, assembly GCA_036172215.1. NCBI lineage: Eukaryota > Viridiplantae > Streptophyta > Magnoliopsida > Ericales > Theaceae > Camellia > Camellia granthamiana. The sequence goes on from CM069914.1 coordinate 27,391,308, forward strand.
GTGTATGAGATGTGTAACATGTGGAGGGTGGTGGTGTTTTTATAATAAAATTGGTGTAAAAGGTCCAAAATGCCCATTGGTTGGAATGGAATGGAATTGAGATGTATTTAGTTGGAATGTAATGGAGTGAAGGATCATTAGGGAGCCTAATCATGTCTTAAGGCATGATCTAGTTAGGCTTAGGCTTAGGCTTAAGTAGAACCAAGATAGTTACAAGTACAAGACAACTTTCCTTGAACTATAGTACCAAGGTCAAATTTTCCTCCATGAATCATGCAATGTTGTCTCCAAAAGTACACAACAAGTGTATATGCTAGGGTGGTTGGCCATGTGCTCAAGATTTGGGGGATTTTCCTATTTATTTTGTGTACAAATTTCATAGATATTGTGTACAAAAAGATTTGATGAATAAAAGGTAGAAATATATATATATATATATAATGGTACTAACTTGGGGTCAACTTGTGATTTAAGAAGAATATGAGGGCCAAAATCTTAATTTATGAATTTTAACATTTAATTAAGTATGGTATTTAATTTATTGAAGGCCTGAAAATTTAATTCGGATAAAGTTTCTCTGTTTTGAATTAAACAGCGAATTGTACTGAGAACTGGAAACCTAAGGTTTCTTGTATGGAAAATATACTTAGAAATTTAATTTAATTATTATTTGGGTTTTAGAAATGGTTCTTGAGTTCCAGGTTCTATCAAGATTTTTGAATTTTCGGTTGGCATGCATGTTCGATTCTATAACTAGAATTTAAGACAAATAAAGATTGGAGGGTCTTTATTGAAATAATTCAAAAGTTAAGGACTTAATAGGTTTTACAAAGGTTAGGGGCCTCACATTATATGAGTTTCCTTGGTGTATAGAAGGTGATCGTTTGATCAATGAACTTCAGATTGTCGAATATCAAGGGTTGGTATTATTGTTTCGTTTACAAAAGATTCGGTGGATTTCAAGGAACTTGAGCCTGAAGCTTTAGTGGATTTCGGAGTGGCTCATCGTCATGGATTCAACATCAGTGTTATGAATTCAACGTTGGACAAGATAATTCCAAGGTGAAGACAGTGGTGGAAGAGGCACATTGGAGTTGGTTCAATTTGGGCGTGGATTCGCTAGGTAATTGAGAGTACACTTGTGTAATTGCTTTTTTGTCTTCTTAGTGGATTGTTTTGTGGCTTTGGCCCGGGGTTTTTGTATCACAATTAAAGGAGCTCCAATTGTGCTTTTTCCACGTTAAATCATTGTATCGATTCGTCTTTGATTGTTTGATTGGGATTATTATTTACTGTTTAAAATTGACACATAATCACAAATCAATATCTTGGGGTTTTATATATTTTTCAATGTAGGTTCTAATGAGTAAAAAATGAAAAAATGAAAAATGAAAAAAAAAAAAAAAAAAAAGATCTAAGCCATTATAAAAAAGCAATATTTGGAAAATAGTTGTGAGGATACAGTATGTATTATGTTTTATGATGGAGAATTATGATGACTAAATTTTTTAATGTGGTGAACTTTTGTTTGAACGGGTGGTCTATGGTCTAAAAGAGTTGCTTATGTTTCACTAGGCTATTTGTTTACAAGGTGTACATGGTGTATGTTGAGATTCACAAGGCTACTACTAAACATTCAATGTTTCTAAATTATGCTCAACTTTCAATGAGTTACTTTAGTTGCTTCATTTGAAGTTGGTTCAAGTTAAAATATGTATTGTTTTCAGGTTTACTCAACCAAGTTGCTGAATTGGGAATGGATACAGGCATGAATCACGATGTTAAAGGCTTGATACAATAATGATCTGATTGCATTTCCTGATGTAGGTTGCTCAAAGGATTGGAGTGTGTAGACATCCCATTTTTGACCGCCCTTAAGACTTGGGCTCTTTATTCCGAACACCTGATGATGAAAGTTACACTGTGCAATCTTTTGAATTCTCAGCGAAGAAATTTGGATTCAAGCTCTAATCCCAGACGTTGCACCCCATTTTGGCCAAACTATTTTAGATCTTAAAACCCTCCTTTCAAAATCTTTCTCCAAATGTTTTTACGATGTCCGAGGCTCGCATTTCGTTTAAAACATTGCACCTTTCGGTAAATCGAGTAAGGACAAAGTAGAAATACATGGAGAGAGGTGAAATCTTTGAAAAATCTTTCAAAACATCTTCTTTATAGGTTTGGAGTTGAAGAAAATAGGAGGGGAGGGAAGAAAACTAGTTCGGAGAAGTTAGACATCAATCCGGTTAAGATATAAATGAGTAGTCTTCACTAAAATGGGCATATCTCTTTGCACACTTAGAATTTAGATGTGAAGCCACCACTATTGGAAAGTAGACTTCTGGGACTTGAACTTAGACTCAAGAATGACCTAAAATCGAGTCCGGATGAGGGAGATATGCCCGTTTGAATTCGGGCCTGAAGTGCAATCATTGAGACCCGGCCGGGTCCATTGAAAACCGGCCGGGCTTCAATGAAAACTTTTCCAGAGTTACTTTTTGGGCCGGCCGTGCATTATTGAGGCCCGACCGTGGGTTTTGAGGCCTGGCCGGGTGTCGGTGATGCCAGACAGACAGCTGGCGGGAATTGATCAAATATCTTTGTTTGAAGATATTTTCAACCTTTTTGGCTCAAATTCTATAAATAGGACCTCTTCCTTCAGAATTCAAGGTTAGAAAGCCTTCCAAGAGGCATAGACATTAATAGAGCATCCATCTTCCATCCAAAAGCTTCCTTGACTTCATATCACCTTTTAGCTATACATACACAATACATACACTATTAGAGCTAGGTCTTGGAGTTTTTTTTGTTGAGATTTCAAACTAAATTTCAGAAACTTGAGGGTGTTGGAATCAAGTTTGTTTAACTACAAGCATCCTCTCTTTCAAGAGGTATAACTTTTGCATCTTCTTCCTTATTTTTCTTTTACTTTTTTCCTCTCTTTTCCTTAATTTATACACTGTTTTGGGGCTGTTTTGTAGGCTGAAACTTGTGATTTAAGAGCTACCAAAGGTGGAGCGCTTAACCACCCTTCCTTGAACCTTATTCCAAGCTTACATCATTGTGTTTCCCACTTATTTCTCTGATTTTAGCCACTGTTTTGGGACTGTTTTTGGACTATTTTTGGACTATTTTCAGAAGCTAAAATATGGTTTAGAAGTCCCAAAAATGGAGGGGTTAGCCACCCCTCTTTAGCTTTGATTACTAGCTTTGTATCTCTTTGTTCTTACCTATCTTTTTGTGCTCTTTTAACATGGTTTTAGCTACTGTTTTTTACACTATAGAGGCCGTTTTAGGACTGTTTTAATTTATTTAATTAGTTCATGCTTTGATTAGTTCATTTGTTGTCTCATAAGTTCACTTGTATAGCTTGTTGCATGTTGTTGTAACTTTTCTTCAACTCATTTCCATATTTAATAACCTCATTTTAATAATCAAGTTGTCACTCTTTTATTTCATTCGAGATTTATTTCAAATGGTTGATGGTTATTCAACACATGAACTAGAGTTTCGCACTTAATGGCTTAATCTCTATAGAGATTCATTGTCAACGGCGTAATCTCTCTTTCATGTTGAGAATTACTTCCCATTTGATGCTTCTCTCCTTTTAAAGGACTTAACATCACCATGGACAAATAGACTAATGAATGGCAATGACTAAACAAATTTGTTTAAAATTGGATCAACACATATAAAGAAAATGGCTTAAATTGCTTAGGCTTGGCCGAACGTTATGCCAAGTTAATTGAATCAAGAGTGATCATATGCTAATTCATGGCATTTTGATGATTCTTGAAGCGTCTCTACCACCCTCACTGAGTTCACTCCATGACAAGAGGGAGGGGTGGTCATATTCATTACATTTCATTGGTTTTTGTCCAAAATTGTATTCGAGATCATTAAGCAATCGATTTGCTCGTTGATGGTTTTGGAATTAATTTCAACCTTCTCTCGAGACTTTCCCATGACAGAGAAGGAAGAAAGGGACAAATAGAGCTTGAGAACACTTTGTCTGCACTGGTTCACCTCATAACACAAAAACAGAGTTTTGCACCAAATTAATGCATGGCCGGTCATCTGTGGACCTGGCTAGCCATCACTGATGCACGGCTGGCCCTCAGTGTGTGGCCAGCAATGCAGTTTTGCAAAAAACAGAGGTAGTGGCTGAAGGTAAAACAGAGTTGGCTTGGACAGACAGAGTAGCGCTCAGGCATTGTGCATGCAACCTTCATCCATCTTTATTTACGCCTTTGTCGAATGCGATTAATTGTTTCACTAAAGTTATAATTATCATAGTTATAAATTAATCTTAATGTAATTAATTAGTTATAGCTAGCTAGTTTTGTAAAGTGTTGTAACTAATTAGTTATTCAATTTCATTTTGTAATTAGTTAGTTAACTAGAAAAGTTAGTTGATTCATTTGTTGTAATAAAGTAGTTAATTAGCTTAGTTAAGTTAATTATTATTCATTCATTCGGTTTTGTAATAGTTAGTTTAATTCGGACTGTCGAACATTGATTCGCACCCTCCTGCGTGAGGGATCAAAATGTTATAATAATGTGTATGTCTTCCAACCCCACGTCTTTCTTTCTTTTATTTAACTGCTTATGATGGTTAGTTTAGGGACGTCATGTTTCGTTTAGCATACTTCATGTTTGCATCTACTTGTATTGCATACATCAAGGCTCGGTTCATCATTCTAACTCGCTTTGTTATTGCTTATACTTATTTGAATACGTGCTTAGACCGCATGCTATCAAATTGATCCATATGCCAAATTAGTAGCCTAGCCTAGTAATTGCATATCGTATGTGTTGCATTAGTCATGTTGCATAGGAATCATGTATTTTTCTAACTAGTTTCTATTTTGGCTTGGAGTGCGAGGTAAGCTTTTATTTGCTTTAGCACGTTGCATGAGTGTGATTATTGCTATGTCTAGCATGTTTGCCATGAGGCTAACTGCTTAAGTGATAAATTGCTTGAATGCCTGTAGATGAAGGCTATTTGCTTAAATTGGAATAATTTGAGTAATGTTCATATGCGATCACTTTTTTAAGTGGTACATATTCAAAACACCATTTCAAAACAAACATGAATCAAGTGTTCCAATGTTTGCAAAATTAGTCTATACTTGTATGCATCACATAGTAAAGTTAGACTAATAATTGAAACAAGAGCATATAATGTAAATAAAAATCACATCATGATTAGTAGAGGCCGATCTTTGATCGGGCGAGTGGGTGCTCAATTCATGACCTTCCCCTCTCGTACCTAAGTTCCCGAGCTGAGATACTTTGGTGATGACGGATAAATGGCCTTTGGCACGAGTCTAGGGTTTCCTAAATTTCCCAAAACAAAACATTTAGGTGGCGACTCTGAAATCTGGCAAAGCAGTCTATTTTTGGCATTTCATTCAAAACATTGATTTTCCAAAATAGAATTGCTGGATTTGGACTCTTTTTGTGTTTTCACTATTTCACATTGCACTTGTGAAATCAAATTCAGAACCACAGGTAGAGTCCGAACTGTAGGGCTATTCGTCTTCCGAAAGGGGGTACGAAAAAGTCGAGCTACGGAGTGTAGGTCTGAATAGGAGGACAACTATTCACTTGCAACAACTTGAGTGCTTTCTTTCATTGTATATATAGAGAGGCTTTTCATTTAGTCTCTCTTCCTAACCAGTCATTTATATTCCGCTTTTCTTTAATCTGTACAAGAGAGATTAGAGATGAGCGAACATAGTTGTTTTAACTATAGAACAAATGGCAATAAAAGAACATTTTTAGCCTCTTTTTTTTTTTTCATGTGAAAATCGTTTTACTTTTTCATGTCAAAATGCTATTATATATATACATACACTAACAGTCTATACACGTGTGCAATTCAAAAAAAAAAAAAAAATTAATAGTATAAGAATAATGACAGAAAATGCACACAAATTATGTGTTGCTTAAGTGGTAAGAGTTTTCTTTACCGAAATTATGATCATAGTTTCAAGTCTTGTTATTCTCGTAACATTAATTTTACACAAACACCAACTATAAAGGTATTTTTAGGAAAACTTGAAATATGAGACATTTTGTGTCAACACCATCTTGTTAAGGCTTCACGTATAAATAAATAAATGAAAGTTTTTTGTCCCGCAAAATAGCTTTAAATACATAGATAATTATTGTTTCCATCTCAAAGACTTCCATCACCCCTAAGGGCCTCAATAGTCCACAGATGAGGGGTGGTGTCCCATTTGCAACAACCTACCCCAACCAAACCAAACTTGGCAAACTTGCGGGCCATTGTTTATGCTAAAATGATGGTCACAAATGCAAAACATTTGTAATGAGGACTTCTACATCTTGATGAATGCCATCTTGATGAGATTTTGGGCGTCTCCTTCAAACATGGTTGTTTGGATTTAGGAATCTTTGGCTAAGAGGACTGCCATTTGAAACACCAAACCTTCAACGATTTGAATTGATACAGTTCTTTATTCATAACAATCGAGCTTTAACAAGCTTGCCAACACAAACTCCTACCACTTTCTTTTTTGGCATTGCAACCCTACTACATCAAAATTCACCTTCACCCATCCATCCTCTTGCGCTTTCCATCCACAATGTAGCTCAGCTTCACCCTTCACCTTTTTTCCCTAACTCTGTTTTTAGCCTTCACTTGAGGCTAAAAATTTCATTGGCCCTAGCTATGGTATGTTGCATAACTTGTATAGGATCACACTGTTCATTATGAAATATTCATTCATGTCTACCCCCTCCAAATTCCCTAGGCAATGGATGCAAGGTAAGCCATCGCTTGTTGTCCCTCTTGCACAGCATTGCACTCTGCTAAAATTTGCTTTCACCAGTGATAAAATGATCTACAATCCACACCCCAAACACCCCACCAAAGTAAAGAGGCAAACCACACTACCCAAGCAAACGAGCATTCGACTAGCAAATGCATAATTGTTTTCAGTTACTCTGCTGCAAGGCCCCTCTAATAGGAACAATATCCCATACACATTTCCAAAGAAAATGTTCAACTTTGCCCCAGGTATAGGTACTCCATAACTGTGTTCAAAAACATATATATTCATCCTGATCACTACATTCCCCTTCTTTTAAACCCAACCTAGATTCTAAATCCCCTTCCATTCAAATTTGTCATCAACTTGCTTCACTTTGGCCAATGGATTCGACGTTCATCCTTTACTTATCCTATCAAATACGCTACCATAGAAGAAGTAAGAAACTTACACAAAAAGATGGACATTTTGAAGCAACCCATAGCATACATTGGTAGAGAAAAAGCCACGAATTTGACCATGACCTCCCTCTCGGCTGGAGAGAGAAAACATTGTTTCCAATCCACTAAATGCAAGTGAACCTTCTCCTTCATGTAATTGAAGAGCTCCACCTTAGATTTACCAAAGTCTATAAGAAGTCCAAACTGCTTACCCAATTTGGCCTTCCCAAGAATGTTCAGTACTTCTTGTACTTCCCTATGACTCTTTTGGAGTGTTCTTACTGAAAAACAAAACTGACTTGTTACTATTTATCATTTGACCCGACGATCTTCTTAATTTTGCAAGCATCACCCTTATTAGCTTTATAGAAGAATAACTTTTCATCCATGAATAATAGGCGGTTTATAGCCCAAATATATACAAGTTGTATTTGATGATTTCTATCCCTATGATGGAGGATTCACTCCACAATGGCTAAAAAAGTACGGGGAAACATATCAATAGTGAATAGTTTGTCAATCATTTTATCATAGTGACTGCAGGACTAGGTAATAATTTGTTGGTTTCTAGGTTATATGTGATATTTACATACTCTAATTGGAGTGAAAAGAGTACCAAACAAATTAATCAAATCTACTAATGGGACAAAGTGATCCAAAACAACTTTTCAAGAAAGTTTGTCATAACGTACACTTTCAATTCAATGACTGAAGCTTGCAACAAATTATTGAAACCCAAAAGGATCTAGCTTTTCTCCAACCCAAAGTTATCAATCTACATCATTATGAATCAATTTAAAGACTTGCATCTAAACATTTTGAATTCAATGCTTGCATGACACAAATACGATTTTAATTGGGTACAAACCAACCAGTTATTTAATACCAACACATTTATGACTATCACTATATGATATGCTAGATATACTCTATGTACTTTGTAATAAATAATAATATGTTGATAAATAGAATTTTAATTTAAAAGTTAAACAATATCACCAATGTATTAAAAAAATAAGTCATAATAGGTTTATCAAATTGGAAGAAAATGAAGATATTTCATATTTTATCCTGAGAAATATAACTATAAACTGAGAATTATGGTTTAGAGAAGGCACAAGACACCAATATTTTTCTCTTGCTTGGAAAATAATATTGATGAAAGATACTTTAATACACACTTTGTATTCAAAATGTTTAGAGAGCTTATAATCACAATATTGAGCATTGTTACCATCATTATCATCAAAAGTCATCCTCATGTTCATTAATTATGGCCATCTCCACCCTCCTTGTACATATCACCACCATCATCATTGTTGTTATTAGTCTCTTCCTTTTCTCCTCCTTCCTCACCTACCTCATGCTGCAAGAAATAAAAAAGGGCGTACCCAGTGCACAAAACACCCGCTGAAGTGAGGTCTGGGGAAGGGTTGATGTGTACAACCTTACCCCTGCAAGCAAAGAAGCTGTTTCCGCGACTCGAACCCGTGGCCACCAGGTCACCAAGAGGTAGCTTCACCGCTACGCTAGGTCCGCCTTTCATGCTGCAAGAAATACAAATAAAAATAATTAAAAAAGGAAGTACAATTTTTTTTATAGACAAACTACTCATAGGAAAGATTTAGAAAAATGAAATGCAATCTCACTTATTGTTGCAGGTCCTGTTGCAATTGTTCTTGTTGTTGCTGCTACAACACAAGAATACAAATAAAAATTCAGACAAGTTTGATTGACAAACTAATATGCAAAAATTTAAAAAGAAAAAAAAAAAAGGAGAAAAAAATAACACCAGAACTCGCAAGCACCATTTGAGGTAGCATGGTGCATAAGAGTTGCAACTACCATTTGGGGCAACATGGTCTGTAAGAGCCACAACTTACTATACTCTTATGATAGAAGATTTTCTATATACGTGAAGTTGATTAATATGAATAGATGAAGGGAAACAAAAAAACATACAAGTGGATTTGGGCATAATTATTTTTTTTGAGAAAAATTATAAAGTTGTTAGTTCAAAAGAAAAACAACAACAAAATTCCAAAGGACCAAACAAGAAAGCCTACTCAAATTACAAACAACAAATTATAAAATCCGCTAAAAAATCACATGTGGTCTGGGAAAACCACCAATCTACGATAGAATTATGGAGGTTTCTTGAATGTTTCTCAGTTTTTAGGATAAAAAATATAATAAAGGTAAAGTTCGGTTCAAAAAACAGGAGCTTCTAAATACACCCAATCACACGCACACAACCACCAATCTACAATAGAATTATGGAGGTTTCTTGAATGTTTCTTAGTTTTTAGGATAAAAAGTATAATAAAGGAAAGTTTGGTTCCAAAAACAGGAGCTTCTAAATACACCCAATCACGCGCACACAACTAGTGGCTTTGCTAAAGGAATTGGTTTGGGGCGCGGCCAGGGGAGGAGGTGTATTTAGAAGCTCCCCTCTAACACATGGGAGATTAGTGGCTTTACAGTTACAATTTCCAAGCAGCACATGAACTTCATACTTGATTTGGCATCTTCATTGGTGATAATTTTGGTTCTTCATCAAGCCCTTTCAATATATTATTTAGGATGAAATTTAAAAAGAACATGACCTATAAATAAGATAATGCTATGCACTCTCAAATTTAAGTTTCTTATACTCTATTTTTCTTTTCATCTCACAAGGGTTATGTAAGAGATTTGTGTCTGAATGCATATAATTGTTCTCCAAAATTGATGAAAGTTAGAAATTTGTTAGACCAATATTGCTACCTTGACTAACATTCCTGATTAGTGGAGGAAATTTATTTCTACATTACTATTTTATATTTTTGCTTTTGAAACCTTTGAATATATTTAGATTTAAATAATATAAATAAAAAAATTATGTTAATCATCCACTTTCACTAAAAAGTAGCAAGGTCTCAAGTGATCATTTTTATGAGTGTCAGATATATGTCTGACACCCGTATCTAACTTAGACACTTGTATTCTCTAATTTTATATAATGTTTGAAGAGGAACAAGCTCATATTTGCTAGTAAAGAATATTTTTTGTCTTTCACATGGCTGAGAGCTAAAAATTCTATATATTTTTTTTTCTAAATATAACTTAATTTCACATATATTTTTAAATAATTTTAGAAAATTTATTCATAGATCTTTCTTCACCTACATATGTTCCACTTGGTACAAATTATTTTCTTATATTCCAATAAGTCCTATAAGTGACATAATTATCAAAATAATAATAAAGTGAAGCGCGCATTAATGTTCACATTGTCAACGGGAACATTCATACCGTCAAATTTATTTAATGTGAATGTTCACATCATAAGTTGCTAAGGGTTCACAATTAGATATATATATATATATTGATAAATAAGGGTTCAAAAAATATTTGTAAGGGTAAAGTTGTTCATAAAATACATTAAATATAAGAATTAGGATTTCATAGATCAAATGTCCAAAATAATAGTACTTACTGGAATACAAGAATATCTTATGGACTAACTGGGCTATAAATATTTGAAAGAGAAATTTCTAAGATTTAAGTTTAGAAGGTCTTTTACTTGGAGAGGAATGTAAAATAGATATTGTTATGAGTAATGTTACATGTACTTAAATTTTTACTAACAATTTTATTAGAAATATACATGTCACCACATCATTGGATGTTTAAGTATCATTATTTTTTTAACAACCAATCACATTTAACTTCTTATATTGGATGAAAAATTATTATACTTTTATTATAAGGAACCAGACAAGTTCAATGCTTTTATAAGCTAGTAGATTTTAAAGTTTATACAGGAAAGTGTATTAGTTCGTAAGTAAAAAGCTTTTATAAGCTAGTAGATTTTAAAGTTTATATAGGAAAGTGTATTAGTTCTTAAGTAAAAAGGAGTGTGAATTGTTGGGTACAGTTCAAGTGTACTATGATTAATCATGAATTTAAATAATAATTTTAAGAGTAATGCTCACAAATAATATATTAAATAGTTCAAGAATTAATAGCCCTGTACAATGAATCTAAAATTTTTGAATTTTTATGGTTATATTTAAATCATAGATTTGAATAGGAATTTGAAAAGGAAAAAAGAACAAGTGTAAAATATAATTATATTTTATTAACATTTTAGCCTGTCCTTTTCACCGAAACACTTAATTATCCCACCTCCCTCGTCCAGGGCTTTGACCCTAGTTAAAGCCCTCCAATCCATTCCTGATACTGCCCTAACCAATGTCTTCGGTGAGTTATCGTTAAAACGGAAAGTTTGTGATGAACACCACCTAACTACACCGTCGTCCAAGCTTCAGAAACGTAACTCAGCTACCGTTTTGGAATTCAATCTCCCCTTAACCTTTTCTCCAACCCCAATCCATAACCCTGCAGCCTCTATTGCTCGCCATTCCCTCAGGAAAGGCAGAGTGGGTAGATCGCCAAATGATTATGGGTCGGTTTGGGAAAAAGAAGGGGGTTCAGGACCCAATTTATGGAGAATTGAAAATTTAATGCACATTTTCTGATGAGGATATTAATGCGCATTTTCTGGATTATTTTTCTAAGCTATTCACTAGTAATAATCCAAGAAATCTAGATGAGGCTTTGATCTCGGTTGGGCAGTTGGTAACGGCGGATATGAACTCCAAACTAACTAGGCCAGTGATAGATCCTGAAATAAAGGCTGCGGTTTTTCAGTGAGGGCCTTTGAAGGCCCCGGGACCTGCATGTTTGATTGGGTGGATTAGAGCATGGGATTAGGATTATTAATCCGTGGGCCCAATTATCCTATGTTTGTTTAACATTTTGGTTTAGGATTATTAATCCATTGGATAATTAATCCAACAAATTTGTAGGATTATTAGTAATGGGGTAGGGGTGGGATTATTAATCCAATGAATATTAATCCAATTGGATAATGAATACCACACTAATTTAATAGGATTATTAATACTTCACTATTAATCTTGTGAATCAAACATGACCATGGGTATTCTGAAATTTTTTATCATAAGTACTGGGATGTGATTGAAAAAGAAGTCTGTTCAGCTGTTCGGAGCTTTTTTTTTATCAATGGCTATCTTTCGAGAGAATGGCACCATACCAACTTGGTTTTAATTCCTAAGATCCCAAATCCGGTGAAGCTCACACAATTCCGTCCAATTAGTCTGTGTAATTTCAATCTGAAAATTATCACCAAGATCTTGGCAAATAGATTGAAACCTATCCTCCACAAGATTATCTCCCTGCAGCAGTCGGCCTTTGTTCCTGGGAGGATGATTCAAGACAACGTTATTGTTGCCCACGAAGCTTTTCACCACCTGAAGCTCAAAAAGCGAGGCAACCGCTGCGTGATAGCAGTGAAGCTGGATTTTAACAAGGCATATGATAGGGTCCAATGGGATTTTCTACATGCAATATTGATCAAAATGGGGTTTAGTCCAGTGTGGCTTCAATGGGTCATGGAAGTTGTCACCACGGTAGCTTTCTCGATGTTTGCCAACGGAGTAAACAGGGATTCATTCCTACTTGGGCACTCTAACAAGGGGATCCTCTGTCCCCGTACCTTTTTGTTCTTATTGCTGATGCCCTTTCTCTCGCTCTTTCAAGTGGAAATCGTGGAAACCATCTTGAGGGGTTAGTTCTGCGGCGGGGCTGCCCCACTTTATCACACTTTTTCTTTGCGGATGATGTCCTTCTATTTGCTCAAGTGAGTAGATGGGAATGCCAAGTGCTGCAATCTGTTTTGGAATACCTACTGTAAAGCCTCAGGTCAGCTTGTCAATTATGAGAAATCAGGCATTGTTTTTTCATCTAATACGCCTGAGTAGGAGAGGCTTAATGCTTGCACTCTTCTGGGCATCTCTCCAACTCTGCCCAGTACATCATATCTCGGCCTCCCCTTTTGCTGGGGTAGGTCCAAATCTGATGCCTATTCCTACCTAATTGATAGAGCGCTTCACAAGATGCAAGGTTGGAAAGACAATTTGTTATCTCAAGCTGGCCGTGAAGTCCTTCTTAAGTCGGTTGTGCAAACTATCCCGGCCTATGCTATGTCCTGTTTTTCTCTTCCAAAAAAATTCAGTGATAAACTCAACTCGTATATGAGCAAGTTTTGGTGGGGAGGGGATCCAAAAGAAAATGGAATTCATTAGGCCAGTTGGGAGAGACTATCTATTGCTAAATCTCAGGGCGGGATGGGTTTTTGGGACTTTAAAGCTTTTAATCTTGCTCTCCTCGAGAAGCAAGTATAAAGAATGCTAAAATTTCCCAATTCCTTTTGTGCTCGGATCTTGAAAGGTGTTTATCACCCACATTCCAACATTCTTTTAGCTAGTAGGGGTAGATGGGCCTCGTGGGCTTGGTCTAGTATTATGAAGGGCAGGGACCTTCTTCTAAAGGGGGCTTCAATGGCAGGTCGGTAATGGCACTTCTATTAATTTCTAGGAGGACAAGTGGGTTCCCTTATCTGTAGATTTTAAGCTTCAGTCCCTCAAGTCCCAGGTTGTCCTGTGCAAAAGGTTGCGGAGGTCATAACTCAGTCTCGAGTGAAGTGGGATCAAACTGCTCTTCAGACCACAGTTGCACAGGAAGATGTTTATAAAATTCTCACTATTCCTAAATCTTCGGAAGGCAAATCTGATTCCCTGGTTTGGCACCATACTACGGAAGGTGAGTTTGAGGTCAAGAGTGGGTATTAGGTACAAGGGCGGACCTAGGGCTAGGCATAAATGGCTGCAGCCCAGCCCAAAATTTAAAAAATCTATAGAAATTTTTTTGGGGAAATTACCCACAGGTCCCATGTGGAACATGTGGATACCATTTAATCCCATAACTTTTTGAGTACACCCAAAAGTCCTTTCCTCTCTCTCTCTCTCTGCTTTTTGCTTCCCTTCCTCTCTCGTTTTTTTTTTTTTTGTATTTTTCTCTCATCGTCTTTGTCATGGACGACGACCGGTGATCATGTCTTTCTCCATTGATCGGGGTTCACTGATAACCGCCAACCATCAAAATCAACTCGTGACTTCACTCTCACCGACGACGAAGATAATATATTTTCGACGAAGAAGATGATATATTTCCTTTTTCTCTCATCGTCTTTGTCATGGACGACGACCGGTGATCATGTCTTTCTCCATTGATTGGGGTTCACTGATAACCACCAACCATCGAAATCAACTCGTGACTTCACTCTCACCGACGACGAAGATAATATATTTCCGACGAAGAAGATGATATATTTCCGACGAAGAAGATGAGTGGATCTACTTAGATCTGATGCAGATCTACTCAGATCTACATCAGATCTGAGTAGATCTACATCAGATTTGGCTAGATCTAAACAAAAAATAGTTGCCGGAGTACAATCCTCTTTCTACATGCGCCTTTCTCCTTCGATCTCTTTTTTTTTTCTCTCTGCTATACACTTCTGTTTTTCTGTTCTAATGGAGAAAATTTTCGAATTCTGAACAAGTAGTTTTCGAGTTTTAGTTACAGGCGGTGAAAACTGTAAAATTTTGCAGTTTCAAATTTTTTTGGTGCTGGAATGAATCATGGTATAACATGTTTTTCAGTTTGATTAATAAGGATAAATGCTTAATAGATTTTTGTTTTGAAACTGTAACATTTTACAGTTTCAAAACTTACTTTTCAGTTTGATCACTATTTAGAGATTATTTGCTTGAACCTTACAAAAATTGAAAAATAACATATGTTTTCCTCATTGTTGCTGTTTTTTGTCGTTTCATTTTTTTTCCTTTTAGTTTATCAATATTTAGCACATTTTGCTATGTTTTTTTTGCTATAATTTATCCATTTATTCTTTTTTTTTCCCGGCAATATTCTAGACATTTCGGTGAGTCTCCAGTGATATTCTTAACGTCCAGTGAACGTTCTGAACATTCCGGCGACTTCCATTAATATTCTTAACACTCCGGCGAACTTCCGACGAAACTCCGGCGACTTCCCGGCAATGTTGAACATTCCGACGAGTCTCCGGCGACCGTTTGACGGAAGTCCTACGGTAGTAAGATGTGAACAGTGTCTGTAAATTAAAAAAAAAAAAAAAAGGATTTTTTGGTAACAATTAAAAATGTATTGGACTAATTGGTGCAAGTATTTTGTTTTGGGATTAACTGGGTTTTGAACTTGATACATGGCACTTATCAGTAAGTTCCCCAATTTTTTTTCCCACCCAACCTAGCCTCCCAACCTCTCCCAGCCTAGCCCCAAATAAGGGCCAATAGTTTTTTTGTTTGTTTTTTAAATAGACAGCCCAATAGCTACCCAATGCTTACCCAAAAAAAGAGATAGGCAGGCCAATAAGTTTGTATTTGTTTAAAGAACAAATCTTCCAAAACAATCCTCACATCTTTCAATAGATAGAAAGCAGCCCTCTCTTCGTCTTCTCCGTCGTCTCTAGTAGCCTACAGCAACTCCACTTTCCTAACATTTTTTGTAAATGTAATTAACTAATTATATTATTTCGTTGGTTGATAATGGAATTGATTAACAATGGTTTTAAAATTTTGTCTTTATGCAACAAATATTATATTACTCTTAGTTTTTTTATGATGCTGCCTTGTTTAATGTTCTATATTGCTCTTAGTTTTTTAACTTTGAAATATGTTGAAACTGTCATTCGCAATTCAACGGGGGATGAGTTTCTTGCCGATTGCTTGTCTCTCTACCTTGAATGAGACCTTACATTGAAAATTGATCTAGATTTTATAATCGATGAATTCGAATATTTAGAGACTCGTCGAGTACAACTTAATTAGATTGTTTCTAATCAATAAATTTAGATATTAATTTAAATTATATTATTAAATTCTCTTTTTTTTATGTGGTTATACTTAAAATATATTGTATAATTTTACCTTAATATTAGTCCACCCCATCGACGAATCCTGGGTTCGCCCTTGATTAGGTAGCGCTTATGGAACAACATAATGCTACCAATACAATGGCGTCCTTCTCTACATTGCCTCTGAAGGGCTTCAGGAAGCTAATTTGGTCTCTTCCGGTCCCTCCTAAGATTAGGAATTTTTGGTGGAGAGTTTGTTGCAATAAACTAGCCACGAAGGAGAATTTGTTTAGACGTTATTGTATTGTTTCAAAATTGTAACCCATCTGTCTTGCCCATTCGGAATCCATCGAACATCTCCTGTTTGAGTGCAGTTGGACTCGTGCTATTTGGATTGGGTGTGATTTGGGTTTTCGCGCTGGGGAAGATTGCCACTGTGGGGTGGTATATTTGGAGAGCTCGAAACTGCTGGGTCTTCAATCAATCTTGGATTGATCCATCCTTAGTCGTCAATCAAGTCTCTGCCTACTGGAGGGAGTTTAATCGGGCTCTCAACCCCATCATAGAGTCCAACCGAGGAGATCCAGCCTCCTCAACTAGCTGTCCTAAGTGGAGTTGCCTAGTTCCTGGCTCCGTGAAGATTAATTATGATGCGAGTTTCTCTGTCACGGATAATCAAGCTGTTGACTGTGGATTCTTCTTTGTAGCCCCAGGGCGTTTACTCGTTCAAAAAAATAAATAAATAAATAAAAATTATTAACATTTTACTCATATTTTCTCTTTCTTTTTTTTAAAAATCTCTATCCAAATTTATGATCCAAACACAGCTTAAAAGAAACTTTCATACCTAGGAAAGAACAAGCTTTTGATCTTTTATAATTGAAAAGAAGAAAAATTTATGTAAAATGTACTTCAGATATATTTATTTGATACTTCTTTTAATTTCAAATTTTTTTCTAAACATATATTTTTAAATAATTTTAGAAAATTTATTCATAGATCTCTCTTCACCTACTTATGTTTCACTTAGTACAAATTATTTTCTTATATTTCAATAAGTCCTATGGATGACACAGTTCCCAAAATACCCCTGATGATGATAGGGTGAAACGCGCATTAATATTCACATTGTCAACGTAAACATTCACACTGTCAAATTTATTTAATGTGAATTTTCACATTATCAGGTTGCTAAGGATTCAAAAAATATTTGTAAGGGTAAAGTTGTTCGTAAAATACCGTAAATATAAGAATTAGGATTTGGTAGATTAAATATATCCAAAATAATAAGTCTTATTAGAATACAAGAATATCTTATGGACTGACTGAGATACAACTATTTGAAAGAGGATTTTCTAATAAATTCCCCAATAATGTTTCTCATATTATAATATGAAATATATATATACATTTTGACATGTCCACATAACTTTTGGATATATCCCAATATTCTAAAATTTAAGTTTAGAAAGTCTTGTACTTGGATAGGCATTAACAACCAATACTCATACTTGAGACCATGTAACATAGATACCTTTGTGAGCAATGTTATATGTACTTAAATTCATACTAACAATCTTACTAAAAACGTATATGTCACCACATTATTGAATGTTTAAGTATCATTACTTTTTTAACAATCAATTATATTTTCTTTCTTATATTTTTAATAAAATTTTTAATGAGATTGTTGGTATATGAAAAATTATTCTACTTTTATTATAAAGAACTATACAAGTTCAATGTTTGATAAGCTGGTAGATCTTAAAGTTCATATAGGATAGTGTATTAGTTGGTAAGTAAAAAGGAGAGAGTGAATTGTTGGGTACACTTCAGGTGTGCTATCATTATTAATCATGAATTTAAATAATAATTTTAAGAGTAATTCTCACTAGTAATATATTAAATAGCACAAGAATTAATAGCCCTGTACAGTAAATCCATTTTTTTTGAATTTTTTCAGTTGTGTTTGAATGATAGATTTGAATATGGATTTAGAAAGAAAAAGTGCGTAAAATATAGTAATATTTTGTCACATATATTTTCTCTTTCTTTTTTAAAATCTTCATCTAAGTTTATGATCCAAACACAGCTTAAAAAAACTTTCCTACTTTAGAAAAAAAAAACAAACTTTTGATCTTTTATAATTGAAAGAAAGAAAATTTTATGTAAAATGTACTTCGGATATATTAATTTAATACTTCTTTTAATTGCAAATTTAGCAATATAGTAAACAAAATTTTAATTTTTGGAAAAATCATGATTTGATAGTTTTAAAATCCTTATTTCTCAATTGTCTAAAGCTTGTTTTCCTTTTTAGATACTTGAAAGTTAAAATATGACTTATGCACTTAATGGAAGAAAAAGAGAGAGAAAAACAAAAGTATTCATATAAACAACATACCTTTTCAAATAGGTGCAGTATGGTTTGATTGAGGTCGCTTATCCATAGCCAGTCTTCTCCTTCTCTGCCTGGGTACCGCTTGGTCCATCCCTTCTTCACAGATACACGTTGCAACTTTGGGGTGCATATGACTCCAGGAGAGAAGGTCTTCATTTCAGGGCAATTGAGGACAGTGATGTTTTCTACCAGTGGCAATTCCCAAACATGAGTAACGTGGCAAAAACTCTTGAGCTCCGGCAGATCTTCGAGTTCCAAATACACCAATTTAGGCAATGGAGTTCTGTTTATCCTTCCTTCTTCTTTATCTTCCTCCTTTGCAACTACTTCTTCCATCATCGAGCATTTATTTATGGCTAGCTTTTCTAGATGCACAAGAGATCTGGCCATAAAAAGAGAGAACATATTCTTCAAACTGCCACAATCTGAGACATACAGTTTAATTAGTTTGTTGAACGAGCCGGTCTGAAGTTGATTGCACCATATTTCGTTCATGCTCTGAAATCCATGGAGTACCAATTCCTCCAAGCTAGGGAATGCAACCTGCAAACCAAACAAGGACATCGATGAAGGTGGATAGTGTCCCATATCAGTGTCGTACATGTACATATCTAAGTTTGGACAAGGACATCGATGAAGGTGGACAGTGTCCCATCCCTTCCAAATTATCAAGATGCTCAAGTTCTAGCACCTCCAAAGTGGGAAATACAAACTGAACTGAACTCATTCTTTTAGTTGTAGTATAATGATAGTAGGAATGGTTATGAGATATATACCTCTCTATACTTTGTATGTGTTACCTAGAACTTTTTTAACCTTGAATTTCAAATTATTGGAATAAGATATGGTAGCCCATTTCATTTTGTTACTTGAACCAAAACAAAAATTAAAATAAAATAAAATAAAATAAAATCATACAAATCATTGTAAAAGGTAAGTAGCTTTGGTTTCACCAACATTCTACTTCTTCATTTTACCTTCTCATTGAATAGAGTTTGCATGACATTTTGGAGGCATTCTGTTGATGTAGCCGAAGTAGGAATCACTTTGGGAAAGAAACTCTCATGGATCGGTAGATCATAAAACCGCAAAATTTTCAATTGAGTGAACTCAATTTTATCCACCGAGCTTTTGCCCTGCCCTTTCTCATCTGCAACAATCCTTGACATCATTTTACATCTCCTTATGTCCAATTCTTGGAGTTGTAACATACACTTCATCATGGAATGTGGGACTAGATATCTTAAGTTATCGCAGTCATGAACATGTAGAATATTTAATTGTGAAATGTACGTAAACCCAATGGGATCTCTCTTTGAAATATAATTCAGTTGGGGTAGACCTTTTAATTTTAGAGATTTCAAGAGCGAGAGCATCTCTGATTCTTGTTCCTTACAGTCCCTCATTTCCAATTCAAACACCTTCTCTAGTAAACTGCAATTTTCTACAGTTAGATCTTCAAGATTTCGCAGCCTTGTAAGAAATTGTGATGGAAAAACACAGAGCCATTTGCCACAGTGTTCTACATGTACTTTTTTAAGTTTAGAAAAGGAACCCATTGAGATTGGAATGTGTTCTAGCCCTTCCAGATTGTTAAGATCCGTGAGTTCTAGCTCCTCCAAGCTAGGTAATGCAACCTGAAAATAAAACTTGTGTCAGTGGAAATTATAACATTTGTAGGAGTGGTTATGGAATATCACGCTATCTCTGTCTCTCCTCTTGTAGTCGCCATATATGACCAATAATTTTTACAACCAAAACGTTTAAATGAATGAAATAATATATGATTGCCTTTTTTTCATTTGGTTATTGAGATATAAAAAAATAAAAATAAAATAAAATAAAAAAAAACTAATCCTTGACAATGAAAAGAGAGAGAAGAGAAACAAATGATTGTGCCATTCAACTAAAGAAACTAACAATAGAATAAGCTACGTTCTAATAGTAAAATTCCATCCATGACCATGAATAGTAACAAATTGAAACATAACAAATAATATAGATAACAAATAGAATAGATCAATATTTGATAAAACTCAATTTAAAACTATTTTTAAAATTTTGTAATGTAAATAATTTGGATGGTGCAAACTATTGAAATTTTGTAAATGTGAAGCATTCAACTTATAATTATCATCCTAATTACTAGTACAATATATATGATTTTTAGGGGGATTTACTTGTAAGTCTTAATAGGTGAACTTATTGTCCATTAGGTTCTGTGAGAATTAATGGCATTTTTTTATCAAATACTATTAAAAAAAAGTCACTAATTGTTAATTTTCAGCAAAAGTTTGAAAATTTCATCACAATAAAAAGTAGCTAATTTTCAACTTTCAGCGACAATTTAAAAAATTCGTCACAGAAAAACATCACTAATTATAAATTTTAACGACAATTTATAAAAACCTTAAAAAAAAGTCACTAATTGTCAAATTTTAGCGACAAGCAAAAAATCGTGACAAAAAATTATTTTTAATGACGATTTTATTAGAATTTATTTTAAATAGGACTTGATGAGAATTAATTCCAACTATTAGGACCTATTGATAATTTGCTGTAATTTTTAAAAACTCATGGGGTGCGACCGCCCCAACCCACACCCCTAGATCCATCCTTGGTAAAAAAAATTAGTAAGAAAATTAAAATTTTTAGATGCACCTAAAATGTAAATATTTGTGAAATATTTTTAAAAAACTCACTAAAGATGAGAAAAAACCAGTATATATATATATTTTTTTTTTTTTTTTACTTTAGTTAATTTTTTTTTTTATAGATTTTTTCATAAATATTTACTTTTTAGATGCATCCAAAATAGATGTACCTATTGAGGAAGCCGTGTGGACATACCTTGTGGGGGAAAAGAGATAGGAAGGTAGCATTGTGGTTTTCCATTGACTCTGAAAACGGATTATTGCTATTGAGGAAGAGCCACTTGAGTTGTGGTAGATTCTCAAGACTCAATTTCTTCAATTGAGGGAACTCAATCTCGTCAGTCCCTCTGCAAAATCCAATGAGCATTGGTAGACTCGACAAAGTCATGGATTCTAACGCTGGAAACTCCATCTTGTTTGTTGCATCATCTTCTCCTTTTTCCTTCCAAATGACTTCTTCCATTCTATCACACTTCCGGATTACAAGATGTTTTAGTTTTCCAAAAGAGCCGGTTGGAAGTTGGCAGTGACATATCTTTCTTAAATTGGGTAGCAATCTGAGCTCTAAATTCTCCATGATAGGGAAAATAGGAGGAATAGCATTAGGTGTATGCGGGACCCATTCCATTGTATTGACAAAACATTCTGGTGTTACACAATCATCAATTTCTAGGTACTTCAAGTGTTGGAGTCCTTCAACTCCCTCTCGAAACAACTCTTGCACTGCATCCTTCGAACCCTTCCCCGTTAACGCTAGAACTGCACTACTCCTTAACAACGAATTGATCCCACCGCAATCTAACGGGATAATACACGTGTCATGAAGATGGAGACTCAAAAGCCTTCGGAGCCTAGTTATGTATTCTCTACCATAAAAGGCGTGGCCATCACAACCTATAAAAATTGCGTATTTTGTCAATTTGCTAAACAATGGCATTCTTGGCAAACACACGACATCTGTTATATTAATCTCTAAAGTATTCAAATTGGACAAGGATTCAAACTCTTTTAAGCTCACATTTTCTCCTCCTTCCTTGCCTTCTCGTTCCCAAATGATTTGCAGCCACCCATGTACAACTCTTGTAATTGGACTAGGGCTGATATGACACCAGGTGCTATTCTTTTAAGTTCATAACATTCTGTCAGATCTAACAACTTTAAATTAACCAAACCTCCTATTTCCTCAGGTAACTCCTCAATGTTGGATTCACGAAAGGTGAGGATTTCCAGATTCAATAGCTTTCCAATTACAGATATATTATCGAACTTCTGACTGTAATCAAGATGCAATGTCAACAGGTTTCTCAAGAATTGCAGTGATGACGGCAGTAACGAGATGTCTTTCGTGATTCTCAGGTCCAAAACTTTGGAGTTCCCCATGCCCTCAAAAAAATTGCTTGGTATTTTTAGCGAACTATTCTTGCATCGTATTAGTAAAAACTCAAGTTTTGAGCATCTCAATCCTCCTGGAAACTCTTCAATTTCATTTGATATCACCGAAATGGAAGTGTTAAGCTCATATGTCGGCTTCTTTGGCCACTCTCTCAATTTGGCACCATGGATTATCATAAAACCATGCTTATCTTTAGCTGCAATTGATATGGCGACATCGCGCACTACATCGTGCATTTTTATTAGCGACTCACGATCACCATCCAACAATAAATAACAACTTCTAAGTTGATCAACTAAGACATTCACTCGATCTCTTACTTCATCCACTTTGTCGATGCCTTCAAACCACCGCAATCCGATTCCGTATCTAACCAAATCTTCAATAGGAATTTCATAGTCTTCTGGAAACAAGCAACAGAGCAGAAACAGCTTTTTGGCTCTCTCATCTTGTAGAAAATTGTAACTAAAATATAGAGCTTGATACACTTTTGCAGGCACTTCTGACGACAAACTTTCTGAACAAGGGGTTCTTAGTTGTTGAAGCGCATTATTCCAATGATGTTGGTTGTGTTCGTTTGTAAGAGCCCTTCCGATAGTTATGAGGGCAAGTGGTAAACCTCCACATTCACTTACAATCTGTTTTGCTAGTGGTAGCAGATCAAGGTCAGTCAGCACAATCGCCTACCTTCTCTCTAAAGAGATGCCATGGTTCTTCACCCACTAGGACTTCAAGTTGGATATACCTTTTATTTTGTATTCCTTTCCACATATTTCGATTTCGTGAAGTGAAAAGGATCTTACAAGTCTTGTTGCTACCTCCTTCCAAAGGAAATCCCAACTCCTCTAGATCAAATTCTTCCAAATGTCATCCAATATGACAAGAATTTTCTTATTGTCTAGCAGAAGTCTCTTGCGTAGGAGACTTGCTCTGGCTATCGGGCTCTCCCTGTCATCAAGTTTGAGATCCAACATGTCTGCAATACACCCTTGAACCTTAGTTAGGTCTGGCTCTTGGCTGACAACTGCCATTGGAAATTCATTGAAGAGATTTTTGGTTCTTTTTGCAACTTCTTTTGCCATTGTTGTCTTGCCTATTCCACCCATCCCGCATATCCCAATCAAGTGGATCCCATCATTTTTCAAAGCCTTAATGATCTCGTTCATGACCAGCATTCGAGAATCAAACCCCTGGAATTCTGTTGTTGTAGGTATAGGTTCTATGCTTGGTGGTGGTGGATTGTAGGACGACTGAATGTAGTTGCTACCCTCAGCATGGAGAAGAGCAAGTTCCTGAGTCTTCTTCACAGCTTTCCTGCCCAGTGAGTAACGCAACTTGAGATTTGGACACCACCCATTGAAACACCCCTTTTGAACTTGGGCCTTGTCGTTAATAATTGTCTCTGCCTCTGCTGTGTTGGCATTTGCGTTAGTCAGCCATGCCTCAAGATGAGGTCCAACGGTTCTGACATTGTTGCGTGTTTCATCCACCCCTAGTTGAACCCCTTCTCTTGTCACTTTTAGGCTGTCCAATTGAGTCTCAAGATTTTGAATGTTGGTGTCGAAGCAAAACAGATAACCAAATTGTTGGCTGATCGGATCAACCAAGTACGCTCCAATTCCCCCAGAGCTTTCCCCAAAAAGGAGAAAACAATTCCTTCAGCCATTTCTCACTTTTTTCTCTTTTTAATTTTTGGGCTTCTTTCTTGACAAGATGAAAAGCCAAAAAAACAAGAAGAACGAAAGCAAAGATAGTACAAGAATCAAAAAGAGACAGCAAGACTGAAAGCAAAGACAGTACAAGAATCAAAAGGGCTTTTTTCTGGACCTTTTTTTTTTTTTTTTTTTCTTAAGAAATTAAAAGGAAACACAAGATGAAAAGGCCAAAAAAACAACAAGAATGAAAGCAAAGAAGCAAAGGGAGTACAAGAATCAAAAGGAGACGACAAGAATGAAAGCAAAACAGTACAGCCGGAATAAAAGGGAAATGGAGGTGAGAAAGTAAATGAAAGCTCTGTTTTCAAGTTGAGTTACCTTGCTTGGTCTGGAATATGAAGAGGGAGATCTGAAAAAGCGTACACACTGGAAGCAAATTTCACCGCAGGTATAGAGCCCTCACCCAAGCAAATTTCAGCAGTCACACTGGTTTGAGAGAGAGAGGAAACTAATCACCAATGTCCCAAGTTGGTCAACGTAGAAATGATCAGTTGGACCTCCCTTCGTTGCATTCGAAAATAATATTAAAAAAAGACCTCTTTTATTTATTTATTTATTCTGAAATCTTATTAGTTAATCAATTGGTGCAATGTATTTGTGCTGGTTGGTGAAGTTGTTAAAAGTTGACAATTTAAATTTAAGTGGTTGGTTGGAATAATTTAAATAAATATGTTTTCTTATTTTTTATGAAATTTTTTATAATATAATAGAGAAGTGATATGATTCAAATAAAATAAAATGATAAAAAGAAAATCTAAAGTAATCACTCTAAATAACCCCTAGAAGTATTTCTCACTAGCTTTTAAAAATAACCTTATTTAAAATCAGCTTATTAAACAGTCTTGCACATAAAAAAATACAAAATTACCCCTATAGGTTTGGAATTGCAATTACCTCATTTTCTCAAGAATTTTTAGTTTAACAAAATTTATAGAAAAATAAAATTATTAAATATTTTCTTATACAATAATAAAATTACATGAATTATTAATTTAAATATATTTATGACATCATCAAAAATAATTAATTAACTTAATAATTTATTAATAAAATAGAGCATTTGTTATTTAATTAGAAACTTGAGAGGGTGAGATGTAGAATCACGAAACCAATCTGTATTTTAAGCAAATTTCAAATAATATATTTATAATTTACCAAAATGTTATTACTAGCACAAATAAATTATACTAAATAACCTCAGCAGATGTAAATTATGCCATCCACATTTAACCCCTAAATTATTATTTCATTTGATCATATCCATCCATTTTAAGGAATAATCCTTGTGTGATTTTGGTATATTCTTCAATTCTTACAATAGAGGTTATGAATTCAGTAAACATTTGGGGGCATTGTGGGTGATCTTATTTTCTTTCCCCTTAATCTATGAAAGAGTAAATCCAAATGTGTGTAAAAAAAATAAGAGTGATGTTATTAGCATCTTATTTATTATTTTGGAACTCTATTTCTTTAGACCTTTATTTATAAATTTTAAAATTCTTAAAATTTATTTCTGCTCCCAAAATTATATCAAAATTATCCTTACGAAAATTTCACACCTGCTAAAATGCACACCATCATACCCCTAAAAATCATTATCTCCCAAAACCCTAAAAGTTAAGACAAAAACCTAGTGAAAAGCCCCGTCGATCACACACATTCTCTCTCATAATGGACAAAAAACAAGTTTCTCAAATGAAGAGGACCTCTATGATTTACCTTTTTGGTAAATTAAATTTATTTGGATATAATTGAATTCTTATTTCACAATTCTTGTTCTTCTTCTTCTTCTTCTTCTTCTTCTTTGGTGGCCAAGGGCCTCTCTTCTATGCTCTCTTCTATAATTAGGGATTTCGATTCTAGAGCTGAAGATATCGTCCGTAGCCAAGGTCAGCTCTTTTTGTTTTTTTTCCCCCTTCAAAGCATATCAAATTTCCTTACTCGAACCTGTGTTGCCGATTAATTAACATGTAACATCCCCAAATAATTAACATTTGATAATCAAGATTAACTCATCAACGCGTGTAACACCCCACACATATAATTCCCAATAAACAATTAAAAGAACATTCTCCACATGAACACGACGCAATCCCATGCAAATGTTTCTCTTTCTCATTGAACTACAGATTTTGTTTACAAAATTACAAAATACTTATCTCAATTCAATGAGCTAGAGAAGATTACAAAACATTTACATTGTCCTCGAAGTTACTAATTACATTGTGACATTTAATACAAAAATACAAAATTCAAAATAGAAGTAGAAAAGGAGTTCCACAATTACATTACAACTTCAAATTCACAAAAATTTAGATTTTTTAAAAGAGGTAGTCATTTTCTTCTTCTTCATTGACGGTTGTGGGGCTCTTCATTTCCTAAAATATTAGTAAATAGGAATAAGTAATTTCTCAGTAGAGAATAACTTTAACAAAGTATATAAACATTTGGTTTAAATATGCATGACGTTTATTAATGCCCACGAATTTCCATTGGTTTAGAAATTATTACACAACACGCAATTCACCATTCAATCTCCACATTTTTCCGTCCTTACACGGATAACTAGTGGACACCTCAAACCTTCCACTTTCTTCGTCCTCGCAAGAATCGGCCAGTGGACACTAGGGCTGCAAACGAGCCGAGCCGAGCCGAGCTTTGCTGGGCTCGAGCTCGGCTCGTTAAGTTATCGAGCTCGTTTATTGAGCTCGAGCTCGGCTCGATAAGGGACTGGGCTCGAGCTCGGCTCGGCTCGTTAATTTTTATCGAACTCGAGCTCAGCTCGGCTCGGCTCGATAAATTTTTTTTAATATTATTTATATTATTTAAATATAAATATTTAAATAAAAAATATTATTTATATTATTTAATATATAAAAAATGCATTTATATTATTATTTATATATATATATTTATATATTTTTAATATATAAATAATGTATTTATATATTATTTAATATATAAATAATATATTTATTATATAATTTAATTAAAGATAAACGAGCCGAGCCTACCGAGCCGAACACATGCGAGCTCGAGCTCGGCTCGTTAACGAAACGAGCCCAATAATCGAGCTCGAGCTCGGCTCGTTTACTAAACGAGCCGAGCCGAGCCGAGCCCTTACCGAGCCGAGCCGAGCCTGTTCACGAACAGCTCGGTTCATTTGCAGCCCTAGTGGACACCTCACTACATCCTCACATTCGTCGCCCTCACGTGAACCGAGCAGGTGGGCACCTCAAACACATTCCAAAATATTAACATTTTAAACACAACACAAATAATCACGACGTCTCCCCAATTTTACTTATCCATTAACCGTTAAGTTAAAATAAAATTTTAAAAAAAAACAACCCCTAGGGTTACATATGAAAATTTGGGGCTTTTCCTTTCAACTATTTATTTTCCTTGATTCAAGTATATTTACTCATTATTTCATAATTGATTCCACAATCTACCATCAATTTCACACAAACACTTCATCGACACAAAGCCCATATATATATATATATATATACCACATCCATCTCAATAGTTCCACGTCAAACACATTTAAGCCAAAATATAAATATACAAGGGTAAAGGTATTCCTACCTTAAGGTTGCATGAAGAGAGATGAAGGTCCACGCAATGAGCTTCTGAAAAAACACAATCTAATCGATTCAAAATGTAGCTCTTGATGAGGATAACAACTTTAATGAAGGCCCAAAGATCAATTCTTGCTCTTACTAGATGAAATCTAGGGTGTTCTAGCTAGGGTTTTGGAAAGAGGGCTATTAGAGAGAGAAGGAGTGTGAGAGAAATAAGTTAGAAAAGTGTTTGGATCGCAATATAACCCTACTGCCCCGACCAAATAGCTCGAGCAAACTTTTCACAGCTCGAGCGCTGAACGCAAGGTCTCAGAAGTTTTGCAGAGCTACAGTGAAAATACTGGGAGCTCGCATTTTATGTGCGAGTAACCATTCCTTCGCTCGAGCAGTCTCACTTGCAAACATACAAGATACTGGGAGTTGCAAATCTCTACTCAAGTGACCAAATGACCGCTCGAGCAAAAACAGCTATTACAGCCTATTTCCCTTAAGGAATTTCATCCCCAAAACTTCATAGTTCCTGCCAAAACAACTCCAACAATTCCTAGGAAAAATGAATATCACAATAACAATAGTTTCAATCATTACCACTTCTCAAACTAAAACAAAATCAAAGTTAACTTCAAACAACAGCATAGAAATTTAGATTTCTTTCTTTTACCCCCATTTTATAACCTTCCCCTACAATGATCTAAGATTGACAAAGAAGCAAATTTACATGTCATTAAATAAATCGAGGTATTTCTCATGAACTTCAATTTCTCGTTCCTAAGTGGCCTCTTCCACCCCGTGGTGACGCCATAACTCTTTAACTAAAGGAATGACTTTGCCTCTCAAAATTTGTTCTTGGGTGTCCAAGATCTTCATCGATCTCTCTTCATATAAAGCATTATCGTCCACCTCTAAATTTGTCCAATCCAAGACATGGAAAGGATTAGGTTCATACTTGCGAAGCATGGAGACATGAAACACATCGTGCACTCCGGATAATTGTGGTGGCAATGCAAGGCAATAAGCTACCTCTCCCACCCGTTTTATAATATCAAAGGGGCCAATGAACCTAGGTGACAACTTTCTACTTCCACCAAATCTCATTAAACATTTTCTAGGTGATATCTTTAAAAATACATGATCACCCACATCAAAAAATAGTGGTCTTCTCCTCCGATCTGTATAGCTCTTTTGTTGACTCTAAGCTATTACTAACCATTTCCAAATGAGAGCTATTTTCTCAGTGGTATCACGAACCAATTTCGGTCCAAGCATAGGTGAATCCCCCACCTTGGTCCAACACACCAATGACCTACATGGTCGCCCATACAAAGCTTCAAAATAAGTCATCCCAATGCTAACTTGATAACTATTATTGTAGACAAATTCCGCTAAAGATAGGTGTCTCTCCCAAGAACCTTTAAAATCTAGTACACAAGCTCTCAACATATCTTCTAAAGATTTGGATAATGCGCTCGGACAGTCCATTGGTTTGTGGGTGGTAAACGGTGGTAAAAGTTAACTGAGTGCCCATGACAGTTTATAGGCTTTGTGTAACGCCCCAACCCTTCACATGTCATCGATATTGTCTGCTTTGGGCCACGCCCGCACGGATTTGTTCTTCCCAGTGGGTCACCCATCCCAAAACTACTCCAGATTAAACACGCTTAACTGGGGAGTTCTAATAGGGATCTCACCACCTGGGAAAAGGCCTCGATGCTATATAAGGGTCCAGGTTTTTACTTTTATAGCCCAGGAACTCCCCCTCCATTCCCGATGTAGGACACCAGGGCCTTACAATCCACCCCCCATAAGGCTGCACGTCCCTGTGCAATAGCCTGCCAGCTCGCAAGCCCGCCACATCCACCGAGAGACGCCAAGGGCCCACACTCGGTACTCCAGAAAGTCGGCTCTGATACCATTTTTAACGCCCCAACCCTTCACATGTCATCGATATTGTCCGCTTTGGGCCACTCCCGCACGGATTTGTTCTTCTCAGTTGGTCACTGTAGACACCCCATTTTTGACCGACCTTAAGACTCAGACGTCACTGATTGACCGCTCGGTGATGATGCATATTGTGCTCGTTCTGAGGTCACGGAGTCTCGGCTGAAAGCCTTGTCTCCAGACTTCTGGACTCTTTTGTACTTTGCCTCGGTTTGCGAACCAGGTCCCGTTTTCTCCGTTTTCTCTTCCCGAAGGGAGGGAGAGGTCTCGTAGACCATCTCTCAGTGGCCGTAGGCTACGTTTTGTGGTCGTAGGCCATTTTTTCCATTTGGAGCCCAGTTTTCGATTTTTCGGAGCCGTCGGCCGTGTGCCTCGGTTCGGGACCGCTTAACCATCTCCGTTTGCTCCGGTTTTTGGCACACGCCTTGTTTGCTCCCTTTTGAGGGACACTGTGGCCCAGGAGACCAACTTCGTGGTCAAACGCCACTTCCTGTGCCTAACAGCCTGTTTTCGAGGCCCCGAACTGCGCGTTTTGGCCCCCGAACCTTCGTTTTGCATCCGTCTTGGTCCATTTTTGGCAAGGACCTTATTTTCATTGTTAGAAAGGTTGTAGGAGGGTGGGAGATCAGCAATTTTTCTAAAAAACCAGCTTTTCTCTTCATTGCTCTTCGTCGCCCGTTTTTCTTACTAGAAAGCTGGTTTTTCCCATTTCCGGGCCACTTTTTCTAACTTTCCACCACACCATTGTGTTGTACACACCTGGGAGGCCACCAATATGGGTAGGCCAACCAGTAATTCTTCCTGACCCTTTTGAACCCCTCTAAAAAGCTGGTTTTTCTCTCTCCTGAACCACTTTTTCTGGTTCTTGACCATACAGCTGTGTTGCACTCATCTAAGAGGCCACCTTTCTGGGTAGGCCGACCAGTAATTGTGCTTGACCCTTTTGACCCCTGGTTGGCCGACCAGGGGAGGTGGCCGGCCGGCCACCTTGGCCTTTTAAACCTGGCCGGCCATGTTTGCCCTCCTGAGTGTGTTCCAACTATGCTAGCTATTTTCCACTTGACCCACTGTCCGAGGGTTTGTCCTTGCTTTTGGTCCTTTTAAGGTGGTTTTGCACCCTTTGCTTAGCTTCCAAAGGAAGTTTGACCCTTTGGTCAAGCTTCTTGAGGAAGCTTGACCCTTTTGGTTTAGCTTCCTCAAGAAGCTTGACCCTTTTGGTCAAGCTTCTTTTAGAAGCTTTGACCCCCTCTCATGGCTTCTCCAAGAAGCCTCACCTCTCTCCCTCTATAAAACACACCTTCCACCTCCATTTTGCAAGGTTAGAAAAAAAAAAAAAAAAAACCAGCTGAGATATACATACACCCCTATATCTATACTTCAAGCCTCCAAACACCCATTTTCTTGGCCATTTTACCCTACACCCCATAGCCTACCACGTCCATCATCCATTCCAGCCCCTTGGAGGTCATTTGCAGAGGTTGAAAGCTCACCAACTTGGTCCAAAAGCTGCTGGAGTTCGGCTCTACAAGGGTAAGCTTCCATTCTTCCCATTTTTGCATAATTTTGCTCTATATCTTTGTTCCTTTTGATTGCATTTTTGGGCTCCGAGCTAAATAGGAAAAGATCTTATTTTGAGCCCCTCTTCAACTTTGTTGAAGGGCTCTTTGCTGTTTGACGCCATCTACTTCCCCTTACCCTCTATCTCTCCTTTAGGGCTATTTTTGCATCATATTTTAGCCTTACTTGTGAACATTTTATAGATTTTCTATATACTGGAAAAAGTATTGTTTTGACATCCTCTTCAAGTTTGGTTAAGGTCCCATTTCTGTTTGGGGTCATCTTCCCCCCATGCATGCTTCATCTCTTCATGATTAGGGCTATGCATTAGAGCTCTTGCATTGGCCATGGCTTGGCCTCTTAGCCACTGAAATCCAGTGGATTTTCAGTGGCTTAGGTGTATTCTTAAAGGCCAAAATCAGAGGGGGGGTGACCCCCTCTCTCCTTGTCTTGTTTGGTGATCCTTTTGGCCTTCCAAAGGGACCCTATTTTTCATGCTTTGAAGTCACTTTCCAAGCCTCATTCTAAGGGTTTTGAGGTTTGCCTTGGCTCTGTCCGAGGCCCTTTCGGCTATATTTTATGTCTATGATGCATGTGTAGATAAATCCCATTCAAGGCTTTTCAAAGATGCCTTTCTTTGCATGTTTCCGAGACTGATTCCAGGGCCTATTTGGTGGGTTTTAGGGCTGTCATAACCCATTTCCAGAGTTGGTTTAGTCTTGCTAAGTGTCTATCTTGTATGTGCTTAATAACCCCTTGTATGGCCCTCTAAAGGAGCTCATCATTTTGGCATGCATTGGCTGCATTTCAGTGATTATTTGGGCATATTTTGGCATGTTTTATTCACTGATTTTTTTTGGTTTGATGAGTTCTCATACGATTCATATACATGCCATGTAAACCATGTTTGCTAGTCAAAGTTGCATGCTATTTTAGTCCATCATGCTAGCATCTTTTGGTCATGCTTTGAACTAGAAATTTTCATGTTTTGAGACTGCCTTGGCTCTATCTTTGTGCTTCATAGTCAAATAATGCATGCTTTGTATAGCTATAAGTCAATACATGTGCCTAGTTTTGAGTTTCGGGGCTCATCTCATGCATCGGGTGCCATGTTTCCATGTTTCGGGACCTTTTAGCATCATGTTTCAGTGCTGGAATTTACATGTTTGAATGCCATGCTTCATCCTTGCCATGCCTTGTTAGAGTTGCATGTTGTGCCTTAGGTTCGGTCCTCAGTTTGCGTGCATGTGTGCACGCATTTCGGTAGTCTCATTTTCATCTTATGGCCACTGATGTGAGTATGGCTAAGGTCCATTCATGTTGGTGTAAGTCCATTGTGCATTGTGTATGCCATTTCATTTCATAGCATTGCGTATGCTAGGTTGTATGTTAGAGCATTGCGTATGCCATGTTACATCGAGCATTGTGTATGCCATTTCATAGCATTGAGTATGCTACGTTGTATGTTAGTCGCATTGTGCATGCCATCTCATTTGCATTGTGTTTGGGATATGAGTTAGCCTAAGCACGGGAAACGAGGGACGTTCCGTACTCCGAGTGACGAAACGTGTCTCAATTCCCGGTCGCCGACACGTCGGATTAACCATGATGGAGTCTAGGCCTTGTTGTGTTTATATGTGCATTCATTTCGCATCGAGTTGTGCAATTCGACTCCTCAGCCATCATGCATCGAGATGCGTGATTGGTGGCACGAGGATCGAGGCATGCATACATATGTGAAAATACTTTGCCATGCCCCTTTCTTGCTCTCTGTTGCAGTAAATCAGAAATCAGCAGCCTTCTCGAGCTTTGCACAACATCCCGGGATTAATTGCAAACAGAGGCAAACCGGGGCATCGCAAGGAATTTCCCGACAAAGGCAACCCGAGCATGCATCATTCATCATTCGGAACAGAGCTGAGGCGGTCCATAGCTTGCATGTTAATTCCCTACTTTCCTAGAAAAATTTGTTAATTAATTAGGATTTTGTATTTATTCGGACTGTTTTACTTTCGGACTGTATATTATTTATTCGGACCCTCCGAGTGAAGGTATAATTGTAATAAGTGTGCGTGCGTGTGATGTATGTCTTCCAACCCCACGTCTTCCTCCCTTTTATTTACCAGCTTATGATGGTTAAATTAGGGCATCTTTCAATTAGCATACTTATAATAGCATGTTTGCATCATTCATCTGTCTTGCATGCACCGGGCTCGACGCATCATACTAACTGCATTGTATTTCAATTCCGAGTTGAATATTTGTTAGTTGTAGCATTTCACATGCCATCTTTAGAATAGCTGAGCCTATTGTAGTTGCATTTTTGCATGTGTTGCATCAGGCATTTCAACATAGTTAGGATCATGCATGGATTTCTAACATAGCTTCTGTTTTGGCTTGGAGTACTAGGTAAGCTTTTATGCTTTAGCATCCTTGCATGTGTGTGAGTGACTGCCATGATAGCATCCTTGCCATGAGGCTATATGCTTATGTGATATATCTGCCTGAATGCCTGTGGGTGAAGGTTGGATTATTTGAATTGGAATAATGCATTGGTTGTGAGTTTTAAGCCCACTAGATAGTGGCAAAACCATATTTTCTAAGCCCACCTGAGGGTGGCAAATCCACATTTTAGCCTACTTACAAGTAGCAAACCGTTTTTCAAAACAAACATGAGATGTGTTATTCCAATTCAGGCGATCCAGTCTATACTTGTATGCTGTGCGCATCACATAGTAAATCTAGGCTAATAACCGGAATAAGAACGCATAATGTTTTCAAAACTAGATATCATGATTAGTAGAGGTTGATCTTTGATCGGGCGAGCGGGGGTGCTCACGAAGTGACCTTCCCCAATCGTACCCAAGTTCCCGAACCGAGGCAACTTTGGTGATGACGGACACGTGGCCTTAGGCAACGAGTCAGGGTTTCCTAAATTTCCCAAAATAAAATATTTAGGTGGCGACTCTGTATCTGGCAAAGCAGTCCATGTTTGACACTTCTTTACAAAAAATCTGTTTTCAAAAACGATTTGCCGGATTTGGACTCTTTGGTTTAGATTAAGAACCGTGACAAATCGAGTCCGAACTGTAGTGAGGCCCAAGGGTGCGTCTACAGTTTCTGGCGACTCTGCTGGGGATTTAGAGAACTTGACTCGAACTCATGATATCTTGTTTTGACTACACTTATGTGTTTGTTTGCATTGCATGTGCATTGGTGCGTCTAGGACACCGTGTTTGCCATCTGCTATTCCTGAGCGGTTAGCCTGAGGCTGTGTGCCATAAAGTTGATCGGTTACGGCTCTGCCAGTATGGGAACACAAACCCCAGTTTTACCGGGGCACCCCTTTTGACCATTCGACCTAGTGCATATTCGGAATCCATAGTGACCATTCCAAACTAGGACAGGTTGCTTACCTGATAGGTTGTTTGAAATCGCTGCGTGCATAGTGAAACCCTAGCTCCTGACAAAATAGGACAGAGAAACCCTACCCCAATATAGGGGTGTTTTGGCTCTCACTTATCTGTTATGTGCTTTTAGAGTGCGTCTCTACAGGAATGCATGTATCAGTTTGCAAGTTTGGGCATCAGGCCTGCGGACACTAGTTCAGTATTTTGGGAATCAGTGATCTGCGGATATCAGATTCAGTTTTGGGGACAGTAATTTGAGAATAGTGATCAGTGGTCGAATACCATTATTCAGCTATGCTTACATCTATTCTGGTAAAATTGGACTGAGATGTTGCCTGTTTTCTCTTCAGGGGGGATCAGAGATTCAGTTCAGAGCAACCAGTGTTCTCCTTTGCTGAGGCAAGACAAGAAAAGGCTCACCGGTCCATCAGATCCATCAATCACCAGTCCGATCCACTTGATCCGTCAGTCACCAGTCAAATCATCTCTGTTCAGTTCAGCAGACTCGTGATGACGCAAAAGCCAGAAGAAATTGTGGTCTTGGCAGCAGCATTGAGCCACGGCCAGGAAATCACCATGCAAGGTGAGACCGATGTCGACATGCCACACCCACTTAGGTCACCTGCCGCGTGTCCGATCTGGGAACCCTAGTATTTCCAAGCTCGTGAGCCCACAACCTTTGAGCTGATGGGAATGATCGGCGACCTTCAGAGATCTATGGCTGATCTCGCCTATGGAATGTCGGCTTCGCCACCGACCACGTTGTATGCTGGGAACTTCATGCCGCAGGAGCCCCCGCTACTGGGGCGAATTGTAATTGAGCTCAGCCAACCTGAAGCTGCCTCAAGCTCTGGCAATGACATGTCAACAGCAGCCGGACTTTGCACTGGTCAAGCAACCCAAACCTTCCACCAAGATGAGGCTAGTAGAAAGAACAAGATGAAAGTGGACATTGATCCCTATGAACAACTTCAGCAAGCTGTTGAGGCTCTAAAAGCCGAGGGGTTAGATAAGCAACAAGTACTCGCAGTTGTGGCTAAGACTGTGGATAACATCTTCCCCACTCAGGCCGAGAGCAGTTCAAGCCAGAGGGAAAATCGAGATGGGGACCGTCATGCCAGGACAGTTCCTTTCAATCCTAACCCTGCACCTGGAAAAGATCAGAGAGCCAAGGCAACACCTGCCGACCTTTTTTCGAGCACGTCCAGCAAAAGCTTGCAGACTTCGAAGTATCTGTCTCAAGGACGCAGGGTTTTTCATGCCCTCTACATGCCTTTGTCTAAGGCCCTTCAAATCCTTGTCAAAAAAGGGCATCTCAAACCCCTCGAGCCTCGGCCTCTCCCGAATCGCCTTCCAGCTAAGCATGATGGTACCCAGTACTGTGCATACCATCAACAAACCGGTCACAGCACCGACAATTGCTTCCGCCTTCGCCATGAAGTACAGGACTTAATTGACAGCGGGGTTGTCCTCCCGCCAAGCTCGGCGAAGTCTACCATCACTGGGTCAGTGAACTTCGAGGATAGTATAGGTATGTGATCAGGGGTTGGACCACCTGCGGATGGTGCACGGTTTACCATAGATGTGGCGTATGGCACACACTATTTTGAGCATTCGTGAAATGCTGGGTTTTGTAGTTTCTGGCTTGGGTGTTGAGTCAGTTCTATAGTTTTGTTTTGAGTCTGTCTCACTGCTTTGAGTCAGTCTTTTTTTGCTTAAGGGTCTGTCTTGTTGTATCGAGTCAGTACTGTTGTACAAAGGTTGGGTGATTCTGGGGGTGTTACCCCAGGCATCACCATTTTGTTTTGCGTTTATCTTTTCATTTTCTTTTGAGTCTGTTTCTGTTGTGGAGCCAGTTGTAACCAGGAAATCTGAATGAAACAGTTGTGGCTATCATGTTTTTGTGCTTATCGCTACTTTGAGCCTGTTGTGCTGACGAAGTTTGGATGAAACGGCAGTGCTTCTCACCTGCTCTTCTGTGCCTTTTAAATTATTGCATTGACCTAAGTTTTTCAAAACGTTTTGAACACTGTGAGGAAAACGAAGAGGAAGGAATTCCTCAGGTTTTGCAAAATTTGATCAATTGAGAGAAAGAGAGGCATGCTAAGCCCTTAATAAATGAGATCATGTTTGTTAATGTGATTACTGAGAAGGATCCTGGCTTGATCCAGATGGGTTCCACACTGTCTTCAGCGCGAGCAACTAGTCGCTTTCTTAAAAGATTTCAAAAAATATTTTGCGCAGTCTTGCGAAGACCTGTGTGGAATCGCTTTTGAGATTGTGCAGCTTAGGATCGCTCTCAGCCTCGAGACACGACCCCTTTACTTTCGAACCTTGAACTTGGATTCAGAATGTTCAACAGTCAACCACAGTGTGAGGCCCGTGTGGCCAGATTTGAAGCAGCCCACGAACTAGGGGCAAGAAAGTCAAAAGAAGCTTGCAAAGCTAGATCAGAAGCACCCCTCGAACTAGGGGCAAAAAATGTCAGATGTACTTGAAGAGTCAAGAAAATTGGGATGTTTCTCAAGCTAACGAAAATCGGCAAGAATGCCAAATCCCAGAAGGGAGGAAAGAAGAAAGTATTGCTGAAGGACAGCCAAGTTCCTATCCACAACACTAGGGGCAATTCAGCCCCCCATTGGATGGACTCCTACATCATCAGCAAACAACAGCCACTCTCCTGGATTCAGATGGCTTCGAGATCTCAAAACCATTTGGCATGGACAAAGCTACACTTTTACCCTTGAGAGGCTCGCTAGGCCGAAAACCCGGAAGGGCGGCCCAGACAAAAGTTAGAGCAAGAAAAGAACAAAAAGAACAAAAAAAAAGAAGAAAAGAACAAAACAACAAAAAAGAACAATACAAAGAAAAGAACAAAAAAGAAAAAAGACGAAAAAGAAAAAAAAAAGAGAAGAAAAGAAATGAAAAGAAAAGAAGAACATAGCTCGCTGGGCCGAAAACCCGCAAAGGGTGGCCTTGGCAAAAGTTAGAGCGCAAAAGGAGAGGTTAATACCCGAGTGTACCTTAACCCCGAACTACGTAAGGCTTGATTCCTATCTTTGGGATACGTAGGCAACTTCATTCTGAAGTCCAGCTGTAAAACACTTCAAATTCGACTGTGTCCATGTAGTGGTTTTGATCATCTTTGCCTTATCTGTATCTAAGAGTTCGGTTGTGATCATCACTCTGAGGACTGATTACAATGCGCTGCGGCACCATTCAAACAAGGGGCAACTTTCGTTGCTGAACAGTGTGCTGCGGTGCTGCTCAAACAAGGGGGCAATTTCCCATTGCCATACGGTGCCGTTCAGACAAGGGGCAATTTTCCTTCAGATCTGAGGTTGTGCATCTCAAGAGTGAGGTTCCATGCTCGTTGAGCAGTGGCCATTTGCAAAAATAATTTTTGAGAATTTTTACTGAGGTTGACTAATTT
Organism: Camellia granthamiana; assembly: GCA_036172215.1. Taxonomy (NCBI): domain Eukaryota; kingdom Viridiplantae; phylum Streptophyta; class Magnoliopsida; order Ericales; family Theaceae; genus Camellia; species Camellia granthamiana. Next base: position 27,429,439 of record CM069914.1, read on the forward strand.
TCTCGAAAAGTATTCCATTTTTCAAAACTAAACCATTTCTTGGACCCAAAAAAGGAAAATTTTCAGTGCTCATAACCTGACTTGCATGATTTCAAATCAAAAAATTGAACAAGCGTGTTAATCTAACTCTCATTTTGGTTAAAATGGTTTTAACAAAAGCAAAAAAACAAAAAATGGTCAAAATGATGAACTAGGGGCACAGTTGAGTCAGGCTTTCTGTCTTTTCCCCTTTATCAACACACTTGCCAGAAAGGGCATCTGCCGAAAAAGGGGCACAACTGAAGCTAACAAGCAAAGGGCTGAAAGCTCTCTCATCCTCCAAGCAGCGAAGTATCAAGTCGAGTGCGAAGCACGAATTGGAATGAATCAAGATACTCCTTCATCCGGGGCATCGACTAAATGTCACCGAAGGAAATAGCCGCGAGCTGATAACGTTGGGCATTAGTCCACAACTTCTTGTTTATCCACCAACCACCCAAGGGAGGGATAAAAAATGAGAGATTAAAGAATAGAGAGATGTGCGTGGAGAGAGAAAGTGAGGAAAAGGGTTTTTTCAGAAAAACAGAGCCTGAGGGCCGAGTGATGTGAGAATCACAAATGAGAAAAGGTGGGAAACAATACCCGGAGAAACTGGCTCCTCGCGAACTGAGAGGTCTCTCGTCTTTGTAACACGTCTGTGTGTCGTGTCTTTTGTTTTGTTTGTCTCGATTCTTGCTTTGAGTCGTTTTGAGTGTCAACGGATGTGTTTAGGTTGTTTACCTTTTGTTTTTCGTTGTTGAGTCGCTTTGGCTGTGGTCAGTTGTAGGCTCAATACCCGGTTAAGAACTCATTTCTCAATTTCAAAATGAATCGTTTTGTGCTCAGGGGTGCCGTGCTGTTCTCCAAATTTGTGCAAAACAGGATTTTGTTCTTTCAAAAATCGCAGGGTTCAACCCGGGTCATGTGGAAGCAGTAAAACCAGTACCTATCTGAAGCTATATAGGTTCCAGACTTCGAAGCAAAAGAAAAAAGGGGAAATGTCGGGCATCGGAGTTTATTTCAACTTCTGTAAGTTCCATCGTCACATCCTGTATGTTCAGAATGAGCTGTGTGTTCAAAAATTAAAAGACCACTGTGTTATGAGCCATGTGTTCAGATCGAGCAGTGTCGTGTTATGAGCTACGTGTTCAAAAATTGAAATGTGTGAGCTGCGTGTTCAAAATGAAGTGAATGAACTGCGTGTTCAGAAATGAAAATTTATGAGCTGTGTGTTCAGAATTAAGAATGAGCCGTGTGTTCAAAATTGAAATGTGTGAGCTGCGTGTTCAAAATAAAGTAAATGAACTGGGTGTTCAGAAATGAAAATTTATGAGCTGCATGTTCAAAATTAAGAATAAGCTGCGTACAAATGAAATGAATAAGCTGCGTGCAAATGAAATGTATGAACTGTGTGTTCAAGTGTGTGCTGCGTGTTCATATTCAAAATATGGGCTGCGTGTTCAACTTTCAACAACTGTGTGCTACGTGTTCACATTCAAAATATGGGCTGGGTGTTCAGGAATCAAAAGTTTGGGCTGCGTGTTCAACTTTCAACAAGTGTGTGCTGCGTGTTCACATTCAGAAAACTGGGCTGCGTGTTCAGAAATTCGAAAATTTGGGCTGCGTGCTCAACTCTCAACAAATGTGTGTTGTGTGTTCACATTCAGAAAACTGGGCTACGTGTTCAGAAATTCAAAAATTTGGGCTGCGTGTTCAACTCTCAACAAATGTGTGCTGTGTGTTCACATTCAGAAAACTAGGCTGCGTGTTCAGAAATTCGAAAATTTGGGCTGCGTGTTCAACTCTCAACAAATGTGTGCTGTGTGTTCACATTCAGAAAACTGGGCTGCGTGTTCAGAAATTCGAAAATTTGGGCTGCGTGTTCAACTCTCAACAAATGTGTGCTGTGTGTTCACATTCAGAAAACTAGGCTACGCGTTCAGAAATTCAAAAGTCTGGGCTGCGTGCTCAGAAATCAAAAGTTTGGGCTGCGTATTCAACTTTCAACAAGTGTGTGTTGCGTGTTCACATTCAAAATATGAGCTGCGTGTTCAGAAATTCAAAAGTTTGAGCTGTGTGTTCGAAATGCGGAAACGAGCTGTGCGCCCAGAAAATGAGCTGTGCGCTCGAAAAGGAGCCGTGTGCTCGAAAACAAGCTGTGTGCCCAGAAAATGGGCTGTGTGCCCGAAGAACGAGCTGTGTGCCAGGAAACGAGCTGTGCGCCCGGAAAAGGAGCTGTGCGCCCCGAAAAAAAGCTGTGTGCCCGGAAACGAGTTGTGTGCCCCAAGAATGAGTTGTGTGCCCGAAGAACGAGCTGTGTGCCCCAAGAATGAGCTGTGTGCCCGAAGAACGAGCTGTGTGCCCGGAAACGAGCTGTGCGCCCGGAAAAGGAGCTGTGCACCCGAAAAATCAGCTGTGTGCCCGAAGAACGAGCTGTGTGCCCGGAAATGAGCTGTGTGCCCGAAAAGGAGCTGTATGCCCGAAAACGAGCTGTGTGCCCAAAAAATGAGCTGTGTACCCAAAGAACGAGCTGTGTGCCCGGAAACGAGCTATGTGCCCGAAAAGGAGCTGTGCGCCTGGAAAAGGAGCTGTGCGCCCGGAAAAGAAGCTGTGTGTCCGAAGAACGAACTGTGTGCCCGGAAACGAGATGTGTGCCCGGAAACGATCTATGTGCCCGAAAAGGAGCTGCGCGCCCGGAAAATGAGCTGTGTGCCCGCAGAACGAGCTGTGTGCCTGGAAACGAGCTGTGTGCCTGGAAATGAGCTATGTGCCCGAAAAAGAGCTGTGTGCCGGAAAATGAGCTGTGTGCCCGAAGAACGAACTGTGTGCCCGAAAACGAGCTGTGTGCCTGGAAAAGGAGCTGTGCGCCCGGAAAATGAGCTGTGTGCCCGAAGAACGAGCTGTGTGCCCGAAATCTGCTGCGTGCCCAAGATGAGCTGCGTGCCCAAAATGTGTTGTGTGCCCCAAAAGAGCTGTGTGCCCAGATTAAACAAAGTGTTGTGTTTCGAGCTGCGTGCCGAACGAACAGAATATTGTGTTGTAAGCCGCGTGCCAAACAAACTAAATGTTGTGTTGTGTTGTAAGCTGTGCGCCAAATGAATGGAATGCTATGTCGTAAGCTGTGTGCCAGGTCTTGCATTGTGCATGCATTTCATTCGCGCTATTTTGCGCATCGTGCTATCTTGCGCACCTCCATTGCACTGTTTTGTGCATTGCATATCACTCGCGCTATTTTGCATATCGCGCTATCTTGCGCACTTCAATCGCACTGTCTTGTGCATCATATCATTCGCGCTATTTTGCGCATCGCACTATTTTGTGCACCTCATCGCACTATTTTGTGCACCTTACTTGCATTGTGCATGCATTTTATCGCGCTATTTTGCGCATCGCAAACCGAGGACCGAACCTAAGGCACAACATGCAACTCTAACAAGGCATGGCAAGGATGAAGCATGGCATTCAAACATGTAAATTCCAGCACTGAAACATGATGCTAAAAGGTCCCGAAACATGGAAACATGGCACCCGATGCATGAGATGAGCCCCGAAACTCAAAACTAGGCACATGTATTGACTTATAGCTATACAAAGCATGCATTATTTGACTATGAAGCACAAAGATAGAGCCAAGGCAATCCCAAAACATGAACACTTCTAGTTCAAAGCATGACCAAAAGATGCTAGCATGATGGATTAAAATAGCATGCAACTTTGACTAGCAAACATGGTTTACATGGCATGTATATGAATCGTATGAGAACTCATCAAACCAGAAAAAATCAGTGAATAAAACATGCCAAAATATGCCCAAATAATCACTGAAATGCAGCCAATGCATGCCAAAATGATGAGCTCCTTTAGAGGGCCATACAAGGGGTTATTAAGCACATACAAGATAGACACTTAGCAAGACTAAACCAAATTTGGAAATGGGTTATGACAGCCCTAAAACCCACCAAATAGGCCCTGGAATCAGTCTCGAAAACATGCAAAGAAAGGCCTCTTTGAAAGGCCTTGAATGAGATTTCTCTACACATGCATCATAGACATAAAATATAGCCGAAAGGGCCTCGGACAGAGCCAAGGCAGACCTCACAACCCTCAGAATGAGGCCTGGAAAGTGACTTCAAAGCATGAAAAATAGGGTCCCTTTGGAAGGCCAAAAAGATCACCAAACAAGACAAGGAGAGAGGGGGTCACCCTCCTCTGATTTTGGCCTTCAAGAATACACCTAAGCCACTGAAAATCCACTGGATTTTAGTGGCTAAGAGGCCAAGCCATGGCCAATGCAAGAGCTCTAATGCATAGCCCTAATCATGAAGAGATGAAGCATGCATGGGGGGAAGATGACCCCAAACAGAAATGGGACCTTAACCAAACTTGAAGAGGATGTCAAAAAAAGACTTTTTCCAGTATGTAGAAAATCTCTAAAATGTTCACAAGTAAGGCTAAAATATGATGCAAAAATAGCCCTAAAGGAGAGATAGAGGGTAAGGGGAAGTAGATGGCCTCAAACAGCAAAGAGCCCTTCAACAAAGTTGAAGAGGGGCTCAAAATAAGATCTTTTCCATTTTAGCTCAGAGCCCAAAAATGCAAGAAAAAGGAACTAAGATATAGAGCAAAATTATGCAAAAATGGGGAAAATGGAAGCTTACCCTTGTAGAGCCGAACTCCAGTAGCTTTTGGACCAAGTTGGTGAGCTTTCAACCTCTGCAAATGACCTCCAAGGGGCTGGAATGGATGATGGAGGTGGTAGGCTATGGGGTGTAGGGTAAAATGGCCAAGAAAATGGGTGTTTGGAGGCTTGGAGTATAGATATAGGGGTGTATGTATATCTCAGCTGGTTTTTTTTTTTTTTTTTCTAACCTTGCAAAATGGAGGTGGAAGGTGTGTTTTATAGAGGGAGAGAGGTGAGGCTTCTTGGAGAAGCCATGAGAGGGGGTCAAAGCTTCTAAAAGAAGCTTGACCAAAAGGGTCAAGCTTGTTGAGGAAGCTAAACCAAAAGGGTCAAGCTTCCTCAAGAAGCTTGACCAAAGGGTCAAACTTCCTTTGGAAGCTAAGCAAAGGGTGCAAAACCACCTTAAAAGGACCAAAAGCAAGGATAAACCCTCGGACAGTGGGTCAAGTGGAAAATAGCTAGCATAGCTGGAACACACTCAAGAGGGCAAACATGGCCGGCCAGGTTTAAAAGGCCAAGGTGGCCGGCTGGCCACCTCCCCTGGTCAGCCAACCAGGGGTCAAAAGGGTCAAGCACAATTACTGGTCGGCCTACCCAGAAAGGTGGCCTCTCAGATGAGTGCAACACAGCTGTATGGTCAAGAACTAGAAAAAGTGGTTCAGGAGAGAGAAAAACCAGCTTTTTAGAGGGGTTCAAAAGGGTCAGGAAGAATTACTGGTCGGCCTACCCATATTGGTGGCCTCCCAGGTGTGTACAACACAATGGTGTGGTGGAAAGTTAGAAAAAGTGGCTCGGGAATGGGAAAAACCAGCTTTCTAGTAAGAAAAACGGGCGACGAAGAGCAATGAAGAGAAAAGCTAGTTTTTCAGAAAAATTGCTGGTCTCCCACCCTCCTACAACCTTCCTAACAATGAAAATAAGGTCCTTGCCAAAAATGGACCAAGACGGATGCAAAACGAAGGTTCGGGGGCCAAAACACGCAGTTCGGGGCCCCAAAAACAGGCTGTTAGGCACAGGAAGTGGCGTTTGACCACGAAGTTGGTCTCCCGGGCCACAGTGTCCCTCAAAAGGGAGGAAACAAGGCGTGTGCCAAAAACCGGAGCAAACGGAGGTGGTTAAGCGGTCCCGAACCAAGGCACACGGCCGACGGCTCTGAAAAATCGAAAACCGGGCTCCAAAACGGAAAAATGGCCTAGGACCACAAAACGTAGCCTACGGCCACTAAGAGATGGTCTACAAGACCTCTCCCTCCCTTCGGGAAGAGAAAACGGAGAAAACGAGACCTGATTCATAAACCGAGGCAAAGTACAAAAGAGTCCGGAAGTCTGGAGACAAGGCTTTCAGCCGAGACTCCGTGACCTCAGAACGAGCACAATATGCATCATCACTGAGCGCTCAATCAGTGACGTCTGAGTCTTAAGGTCAGTAAAAAATGGGGTGTCTACAGTCACCCATCCCAAAACTACTCCAGATTAAGCACGCTTAACTGGGGAGTTCTAATAGGGATCTCACCACCTGTGAAAAGGCATCGATGCTATATAAGGGTCCAGGTTTTTACTTTTATAGCCCAGGAACTCCCCATCCATTCCCAATGTGGGACACCGGGGCCTTACACTTTGCCACAACCGTGCGGTAAAACAAGGGTCTTGATTCGAGACAATATTTACTGTAGCTGGTTTTTGAGCTCCTCAGAGGGGCTTAGTCTCCTCGGGTACGATAGCCCTACAGTTCAGACTCCTATAGTTCTGAATCTAGTTTCACAAGTGCAATGTGAAATAGAAAAATAAATGACAATCTAAATTCAACAAATCCTAGAAAATCCATTAATCATCAGAGATGCCAAAAATAGACTGCATTGCCAAATTTCAGAGTCGTCACCTAAATATTTGTGAAAAATTTAAGAAACCCATGACTCGTGCCAAAGGCCACTTGTCCGTCGTAACCAAAGTTGTCTCAGCTCGGGAAATTAGGTATGAGAAGGAAAGGTCATGAATTGAGCACCCCACTCACCTAATCAAAGATTGGCCTCTAATAATCATGATGTGAATTTTATCAACATTATATGCTCTTGTTCTGATTATTAATATGCTAACTTACTATGTGAGGCACATGAGTATAGACTGTTTCGCTTGCTTTGGAAATAACTTGATTTTATGTGATTCTTTTAAAAGAGTTTTGAGTGCACACAACACAAAAGAAAAAAAATGAGCTCCCAAAAACATTTGATCAAAATCATCCACAATGCAAGTGAAATAACCTTCATCCACAGGCATTCAAAGAGGTATTTCAAATAAGCACCACTACGCCAAAATTGGCTTTAGCGGCGGTTTTTTACCGCCGTTAAAGGCTGTAAAACCGTCATTAAAACCTTTAACGGCGGTTTCGTTACTGCCGTTTATGCGCATGTCGAAAAAAGTACAACCGTCGTAAAAAGGTAAATTACCGTTGTTAAAAGTTGACCAAAAACGGCGGTAATATAGGACCAAAAATGGCGGTTTTTTACCGTCGTAAATAGGTTCAAATTTTTCAAAAAATAATTCTTTCTTCTTGCACTCCCCAAGTTTTGAACCCAAGACCTCTCATCCACCCACACCAACCACTCTGCCATAGCCACTCTTCATGAAATATATTCCCTAAATAAATATTTAAACATTACTTTACTTTATTGTAGATGGTTTCACCGGAGCTCGCCGGAGCACGCCGGAGTTTTGCCGGAGCTCCGCCGGCAAAGACCGCCGTCATTAACAGCGGTAATTATTGGGCATTAGCGGCGGTTTTTTACCGCCGTTAAAGGCGGGCATTAGCGGCGATTTTGTTACCAGCCATTGATAGAGGGTTTTTGTAACGCCCTCAAAAAAAAACCCATAACACATAATATTAACATGCGGAATTATAAAAGAAAACATAGTATTATTTCAATCATCAGAGTATTATGAAAATAAAACATCAAAAATAAATGCCCTACGGGCTTACATCTTGCCAAGCCAACACTTGGACACAATTCCATGAGTTCTAACTCAAAACACATAAAGCCCTAGGCTTGAATGTTTACATAGTTCAAATAAAACAAATAAAACATATAAGGCAAGTCTTCAAGTCCAAATCCTCCCAAGCTAAGTCTTTGGAGGTTGTGAACCGCCTGAACATGAAAATGAAGTTCCCATATAGGGTGAGCCACAGCCCAGTAGAGAAATACTAAACCAAGCATAAGAATTAACTAAAGCAGTAGCACCCGATATATGGTTAACACAAGATAATCAATTTAAAGTTTCTATGACACGAATGTCTACATTGTCTATAACACATGGTCTATGACACAATATACTTTCCGTTTATACAGACATGGCTCAGAACCTGGCCAAATAACTCAACAAGTATAACAAATCAGGTTAAACCTTTCTTACTACAAAATAAACACACATGCTGGTGTTATACAATCTCAATCAAATTCACTTCCATACTTCCCAACTGATACACATTTTGGTGATGTATCATATCAATAGCAAATAGAAATACTTCTATTATCGACAAGCACACACATAAGTGATGCTACTGGAGTCCATCCCCTATCTCCTCCCAACAAATCCGGTTTAGAGGTCCATCCCCTATCTTCCCCTAAACCGTGGAGTTCATCCCCTATCTCCTCCAAAACAAAATGCATATGCAACATAATCAATACTCGACATACACATCACATAATCAATACACGAATATTCTGTATTAATTCAACAGTCAAATAAATGACCCAATTTCAGTTATCCCTAAGCCGCATGCAAGGTCTACAACAATCAATGGCTATCCTCCACCGATAGCCCAAAACCATTATTTCTAAACAAGAAATAAATATAACAACACAATGAAATTTCATCATTCTCATAGGTAAGCATTTAAACTACCCAGTTACATAGTTAAATCACTAAGTTTCCCCAATCTCATGAATTAACCTAATATCACAATATTCCTTAAAATTAATTATATAAATTAATCTATGACAAACCCTAAGGTTTCTCCCAAAATTACCTAACTACCCCCACATACCAAAATACCACTACTTAGGATTAAAACGTATAAATGGAGTAGGAAATCCCTACCTCAAAGAAAGAACCCAAAAAGATGATGATGAAGAAGATGCTCGAAACTCCAAAGTGCTCCAAACCGACAACTGCTCAGATTAAATGGAAGCCCTCACTCTCCTCTATCTTATTTGTAAAAGAACTAGGGTAGAAACACACCCTAACTAGATCAAACCTAGGAGAAAAGGTGTTTAGAGAAGAAGAAAAGTCGGACTTTAGGGTTTGAGATCAAAAGAATGAAAAACTGCCCTAAAAATCCCGCTGTTACGTTTAAATACTGGACAGGCTCGCTCGAGCGAAGACCTGGTCGCTCGAGCGACCAGACACAAGAAACTGACCTCGATCGAGCGAAGAGAAGCTCGCTCGAGCCAAAGACAGACCAGCTCGCTCGAGCGAAGAAAAGCTCGCTCGAGCCAACAAACACTGCGTTCAGGTCTAGGTACTGGACGCAATCCTCGCTCGAGCCAAGAAATGCTCGCTCGAGCGACGAACCAAAAAGGAAGACCTCGCTCGAGTGAAGATAAGCTCGCTCGAGCGACCAAGCCAAAAACTGAACATCAACACTTGGTTTCTAAACCCAACCAACCTGCAATCAACCTGCCCAAAATATCCTATAACCCAAGAATAAGGAATCCAAGGACAATAACAACAAATATAACAGCGGAATCCACGGACCGTAAGTCCGGATACAATAATCAAATGGGAAAAAACCGGGGTCGCTATAACCTCCCCCCCTTAAAAGAATTTCGTCCCCGAAATTAAGCATGAGTTTGTAAAAAAAACAAGTTTTTCTTAATTCCCAATGATATATAAAACAATAATCAATAACTTGACCAATATTGGTCACTTCATCTCTTATCAAGAGGCATCTCTCAATATGTATAAACCAACATATATTTCAACCTGCATCAATGTTATGCATCATTCCCTTCAAGGTTAACAAATTTCATATCATATTCAATTTCATGATATAAACAACACATTCAATATATAAATGTTATATTCCACTTCCATAAAAAGGCAAGTTCAAAATGCTAACATTAAATCCCAAAACATTCTCAATGTTTTCCAACTTAAGACATATATAAAATTCTCAAGTTCCGCAATCTTATATAATCTAAGTATAAAATTACAAATCAATAAACAAATCCGGATATTTCTCACGGACTTCCAACTCACGTTCCCAAGTGGCTTCCTCCACTCCGTGATGCTTCCACAGAACTTTCACCAAAGGGATGGTCTTGCCACGCAAAACTTGATCCCGCCTATCCAAAACTCGAATTGGTCTCTCCTCATACGAAACATCCTCATCAACAACTAAATCGGTCCAATCCAACACATGTGATGGGTCCGGCTCATACTTCCGAAGCATACTCACATGAAACACATCATGAACTCCGGATAATTGCGGTGGTAAAGCTAAGCGATATGCAGCCTCACCAATCCTCTCAAGGATCTCAAAAGGACCAATAAATCGAGGGGACAACTTCCCACTCTTCCCAAACCTCATTAAACCTCGCCTAGGTGATATCTTCAGAAAGACATGATCACCTACTTCAAACACCAAAGGTCTCCTCCTACGGTCGGCATAAGATTTCTGACGACTCTGAGCTGTAACAAGCCTCCTACGGATAAGCTCAACCTTCTCCGTCGTTTCCCTCACTAACTCTGGACCCAACAAAGGTGCATCACCCACCTCGGCCCAACATACTGGAGACCTACACGGTCGGCCATACAAGGCCTCAAACGGTGCCATACCGATACTAGACTGAAAGCTGTTGTTGTAGGCAAACTCCACTAATGGTAAGTGCCTCTCCCACGACCCACTAAAGTCGAGAACACAACCCCGAAGCATATCCTCAAGGATCTGAATAGTACGCTCGGACTGCCCGTCAGTCTGAGGATGATAAGCCGTGCTAAAAGTCAATTTAGTGCCTAAAGCACTCTGCAAACTCTGCCACAACCTAGCAGTAAAACGAGGATCTCTATCTGAGACGATCGTCACTGGGACCCCGTGCAACCTCACTATGTCCCGGATATATAAGTCGGCAAGATGATCTACCGAATCTCTAACACGCATAGGAATGAAGTGCGCTGACTTCGTCAACCGGTCTACAACCACCCAAATAGCATCACTACCTCGCTGAGTCCTCGGAAGACCCACAACGAAGTCCATAGTGACATGCTCCCACTTCCATTCGGCAATAGGCAAGGGTTGCAGCAAACCCGCTGGCCTCTGATGCTCGGCCTTCACTTGCTGACAAGTAAGGCACTTAGATACGAAAGCTGCCACATCTCTCTTCATACCCCGCCACCAAAACTGGCGACCCAAATCCCGATACATCTTAGTGCCTCCCGGATGCACCGCAAGGCGCGAATGATGAAACTCTCGGAGTACCTCCTCTCGGCAAGACTCCGGCACAAACAAACGGTCTCGGTATCTCACACTCAGGTCGGGATACACCGCTAAACCCTTCTCAACCTTCCCACTGGAAATCTTCTCTCGGAGAGATTCTACCTCAAGATCACCCCTCTGAGCCTCTAACACTCGAGTCACAAGTGTAGGCTGTGCAACAACAGAAAATAAGGCCGCAGCCTCAACAGATTCACCCAAAAGCAAATCAAACTCCCCAAGTGCACCCAACATCTCCCACTCTCGGATGGCTATACTAGCTATGTCACCAACAGATTTCCTGCTAAGGGCATCGGCCACAACATTGGCCTTTCCCGGATGATAGTGCAACTCGAAGTCATAATCCTCAATAAACTCCATCCACCTCCTCTGCCTCAAGTTCAAATCTTTCTGTGTGAACAGATATTTCAGACTCTTATGATCGGAGAATACCTCAAATTTCTCACCATACAGATAATGCCTCCAAATCTTCAAGGCAAATATTACAGCTGCTAACTCTAAGTCATGCGTAGGGTAGTTCTTCTCGTGAATTTTCAACTGACGTGAGCCATAAGCAACCACTTTCCCCTCTTGCATCAACACACAACCCAGACCCTCTCGTGAGGCATCACAAAAGACTGCATAACCCAACCCTCTCTCTGGAATAATCAAGACTGGAGCGGTGGTCAATCTAATCTTCAATTCCTGAAACGAATTTTCACAAGTCTCACTCCATACAAATTTGACTCCCTTCCGAGTCAATCTAGTCAACGGTGAAGCTAACCTGGAGAAATCTTTCACAAACCGACGGTAATACCCAGCTAATCCCAGAAAACTGCGGATCTCAAACACACTCTTAGGCCGTGCCCAATCTTGCACTGCCTCAGTTTTGGATGTATCAACAGACACTCCTTCCCCAGAAACTACATGACCTAAGAACTTCACCTCTTCTAGCCAGAACTCACACTTTCCGAACTTAGCATAAAGCTGATGGGCTCTAAGTAACTCAAGCACCACTCTCAAGTGTTCCTCGTGCTCCTCCCTCGAAGGTGAATAAATCAGAATGTCGTCCACGAAGACGACCACAAAACGGTCCAAGAATTCCCGGAAGATCCGGTTCATCAAATCCATAAACACTGCCGGTGCATTGGTGAGCCCAAATGGCATCACCAGGAACTCATAGTGGCCATACCGCGTACGGAATGCCGTCTTCGGAATATCCTCCTCTCTGACCCTCAACTGGTGGTAACCCGATCTCAAATCTATCTTAGAGAAACAACGGGAACCCTTCAACTGGTCAAACAAATCATCAATACGAGGCATAGGGTACTTATTCTTAACCGTAACCCGATTCAATTTCCGGTAATCTATACACAGTCTCAAAGCACCACCTTTCTTCTTAGCAAATAGGGCCGGTGCTCCCCACGGCGAAACACTAGGGCGAATGTAGCCCTTATCTAGTAACTCCTGGAGTTGAACCTTCAACTCAACCAACTCGGCTGGGGCAAAGCGGTAAGGTGCCATAGAAATCGGCACCGTGCCGGGCACTAAATCAATCGAGAACTCAATCTCTCGATGAGGTGGCAAACTAACAAGGTCCTCGGGAAAAACATCCGAATACTCACCAACCACCCTCGGCAATACAATCTGGGTCTCATCACACTCACTACTCTCAAAGCTAGCAAGTAGACCACTAAGCTCACTCCGCCCTCGCGGATCATACCCTGGTGGCAAAACACTACCAACTCTGTCCCCCAGAAAATGGAAACGTTCTCCGTTAATAGTACAACAAGTGACCCTCTGACGGTAGCAATCAATAAATGCCCGGTATGACGATAACCAGTCCATACCCAAAATAACATCGAAGCCCTTCATGGGCATAACCACAAAGGAAAAAGGGATTCTATGATCATCGACCTCTATATCACAACCCCTAACACCTTGTTTCAAAATCAACTCACCCCCAAGAGGTGACACTACACAAATAGGCGATGCTAACTGAGCTAACTCCAACTCCAAGATGGATGCAAATGCAGCAGACACAAAAGAATGAGATGCACCCGTATCGACCAAAACACTAGCAACTGAATTGCAAAACAAGAAGGTACCTCTCACAACAGATGGAGCCGGTACAGGATCCTGCGCGGTAACAGCATACACGCGCCCAGACGACCTCTGATCAACCTGCTCACCCCTCGGAGCATAAGACTGCTGCACAGACTGGGACGAAGAAGCCCCCTGATTGGCCCTCGAGGCCTGAACTGACGGAGCAGGCAGCTGACTCTGAGTCTGCCTCGAACCAGATGCACCAGATGTGCCACCCAACTGTGGGCAAAACCTCTTCATGTGCCCCGACTGACCGCACTGAAAACAAGAGAGCGGCTGGCCTCTGCCCTGACTCTGGCTCTGAGATCGAGCCGAAGAAGATGCTGCTCTCTGAACTCCTCCCCTCTGAGGACAAACTGGAGACTTGTGGCCCAGCTGACCACACTTGAAACAGGTAATGTCTCCCTGACTGCCTTTCCCAGAACTAGCACTCGGCACTGGAAAAGTGGATCTAGAAAAACTACTCTGAGGCTGCTGAGGAGTGAAACCTCTCTGCCTCCTGCCATCACTCTGGCCATCCTGACTCCTCTTGGAGCCTTTCTGCCCTTCCTCCTCCTCCTGCATCATAGCCTCAGTATGGGCTGCTGCATCAACCAATCGCCCAAAATCCCTAATCATAGATCCGACAACTCTCAGCATGAGGCCACGCCTCAACTTCTTCTCAAACTCAATACACCGGCGCTCCTCAGACGCCACTAACTCAGGTGCGAACCTGGACAAACTAGTAAATGAAGCCTCAAACTCAGCCACTGATGAACTATTCTGCTTTAGCTGGCAGAACTGATCTCTCAACTTCTCCTGAACAGCTGGAGACAGGTACTTCTCCTGAAAAGCATCGACAAAAGCCTTCCAAGTACCCCCAATACGACCTTTGGTGAACTTCCACCACTGACCCGCATCCCCCTTAAGTTGGAAAGATGCCAAGGTCACCTTCAACCCCTCGTCTTCGATGCCAAGCATCTCAAACGTTTTCGTTGTCTGTTCGAGCCATTCATCTGCTTTAAGCGGCTCTTTTGGATCACCCACAAATTCATCCGGATTAGACCGGAAAAACTCCCTCTTCAGAAAGGAGGGTCCTGCATCCGCAACAACAACCGGAGCCTGATTCTGAGCTTGGAGAATGCCTACTGACTCCCTGAATGCCCCTGCTATCTCTCGGGCTAAAGCGCCCATAGCCTGCTGGCCTACTGGCTCGGCCACATTGGCCTGGCCAACACCCTCCTGAACTGCCGGAATTTCCTCCGGTATAGGCACTTCCTGCCTGGCCTGCCTACCACGCCTACCACGACCTCGTCCTCGTCCTGACATCCTAATAAAGGAAACAAAGACGTTAGCACTCTAAATATTATGCCAAAACTATGACACTCGCGTCTTAATGCATTGGACAACAATAAATCACACCACGTAAGCACATAATCATATAAGCACCTACGAATTTCATTCCTGGATAATGATAGTCCCAAGGCGTCACTAAAGTTCCGGTTGGAAACAACATTGATCAAGTGCCTTTCCAACAAGACTTTCAGAGACTCAAGGGTCCAATCAACATCCTAGAAACTACATTCCATACCCACATAGTCACATAAACATGTTATCATATAAGCATGTAATCATTACACTAAGTCTCTATCAAACGAGACGAACCCATTGTGATACTAATCACTTCCCACGTACCCAAAGTATTCAAACCCGGTACGCTCTGATACCAAGTTGTAACGCCCTCAAAATTTAACCCATTGAATATAAAACAAGACATGCATTATTAAAAGAAACATTATATTATTTCAATCATCAGAGTATTACGAAATAAAACATCATAATAAATGCCCTACGGGCTTACATCTTGCCAAGCCAATACTTGGACACAATTCCATGATTTCTAACTCAAAACAAATAAAGCCCTCGGCTTGAATGTTTACATAGTTCAGATAAAACAAATAACACAAATAAAGCAAATCTTCAAGTCCAATTCCTCACAAGCTAAGTCTTTGGAGGTTGTGAACCACCTGAACCTGAAAATGAAGTTCCCATATAGGGTGAGCCACAGCCCAGTAGAGAAATACTAAACCAAGCATAAGAATTAACTAAAGCAGTAGCACCCGATACATGGTTAACACAAAATATTCAGTTTACAATATTATGACACGAATGTCTACGTTGTCTATGACACATGGTCTATGACACAATACACTTTTCATTCATACAGACATGGCTCAGAACCTGGCCAAACAACTCAACAAGGATAACAAATCAGGTTAAACCTTTCTTATAACAAATTAAACACTCATGCTGGTGTTATAACAAATCTCAATCAAATCCACTTCCATACTTCCCAACTGACACACATGGTGGTGATGTATCATATCAACAACAAATAGAAATATTTCTATTATCAATAAGCACACACATATGAGATGCTACTGGAGTCCATCCCCTATCTCCTCCCAACAAATCCGGTTTAGAGGTCCATCCCCTATCTTCCCCTAAACCGTGGAGTTCATCCCCTATCTCCTCCAAAACCAAATGCATATGCAACATAATCAATATTTGCCATATACAATACATAATCAATACACGAATGTTCTGTATTAACTCAACAATTAAATGAATGACTCAATTTCAGTTATACCTAAGCCGCATGCAAGGTCTACAACAATCAATGGCTATCCTCCACCGATAGCCCAAAACAATTATTTCTAAACAAGAAATAAATATTGTAACGCAAATAATCTCAATTTCACAGATGAGTGATTAAATATCCAACTACATTAATTTATCTCATAATTCCCCCAATTTCATGAATTAAACCCAATATCACGATTTTCCCTTAAATTAATTATATAAATTAATCTATGACAAACCCTAAGGTTTCTCCCAAAATTACCAAACTACCCCCACATACCAAAATACCACCACTTAGGATTAAAACGCATAAATGGAGTAGGAAATCCCTACCTCAAGAAAGAACCCAAAAAGATGATGATGAAGAAGGTGCTCGAAACTCCAGAGTGCTCCAAACTGACAACTGCTCAGATTAAATGGAAGCCCCCACTCTCCTCTATCTTATTTGTAAAAGAACTAGGGTAGAAACACACCCTAACTAGATCAAACCTAGGAGAAAAGGTGATTAGAGAAGAAGAAAAGTCGGACTTTAGGGTTTGAGATCAAAAAGAATGAAAAACTGCCCTAAAAATCCCGCTTTTACGTTTAAATACTGGACAGGCTCGCTCGAGCGAAGACCTGGTCGCTCGAGCGACCAGACACAAGAAACTGACCTCGATCGAGCGAAGAGAAGCTCGCTCGAGCCAAAGACAAACCAGCTCGCTCGAGCGAAGAAAAGCTCGCTCGAGCCAACAAACACTGCGTTCAGGTCTAGGTACTGGACGCAATCCTCGCTCGAGCCAAGAAAGGCTCGCTCGAGCGACGAACCAAAAAGGAAGACCTCGCTCGAGCGAAGATAGGCTCGCTCGAGCGACCAAGCCAAAAACTGAACATGCAGACTTGGTTTCTAAACCCAACCAATCTGCAACCAACCTGCTAAACACATCCTATAACCCAAGAATAAGAAATTAAAGGACAATAACAACAAATATAACGGCGGAATCCACGGACCGTAAGTCCGGATACAATAATCAAATGGGAAAGGACCGGGGTCGCTATATAATCTTTGCTAAGGAACATTTGAATTTTTCTCCATATGCCTTGTGTTAGCTGGTTGATGGGAATTCATCCGATCCATAAAGGATATTGCCCATATTTCCATTGTGTTCATTAACTGCTGTCCCATGGCATCTACCAGGCCTCTCATGGATTCATTGGCTGAGTAGATGGAACAATGGATGGTTCAATTCCATGGCCTCATCCAATATTTTGAACATGTGGTGCATGTTCTAAATTACTGGTCTGTTCGACCATAGGTTCTGATGAGATAGGTGCTTCCACAGGATGTGTTATCACATCATCCTCTGGATCAGGTACCTTTACCTCTCCTTCCACACCTTCTTCCAGGCATTCATTTTCTCCTTGTTTCCTACGTCTAGCCATTTCAATTAGTCCCACTGGGCGTGCCAAAAATATATGTTGGCTTTTTTGACTTTCGAAGGTTAATATTATAATTTTAAGCTTGCTAGCAAGGATCAATCAGTCCTTACAGAAGATTAATTGCCAACCAATTATTAGACGATTGTGTTTTAG